>JAQQZW010000002.1:12495889-12506676 GCA_029814745.1 Zanclus cornutus | reverse complement strand
CAAACCAGCCGTTTGCAGAAGTTGTGCAGTTTTAAAGAAAAGATTACATCAGGAAAAATATTGATGAAACCTCTATAAAATATATTTGATTCCAATTTTTAATGGAAAGAATTAAAATACAGTGGAGGCTACATTAAAAAACAAGAATAAAAAAAAAGTTTAATATTCTGGGATAATTTTCTTACAAAAGACAAACCTTGTTGCACCAGAAAAGCCAAATATCACTGTTAAATTGAACACACACACACACACACACTCCCTCGTGGACACACACGCACACATGTAAAATGATATTGGGAAAGTGCACATTGTTACTGCCAAAATAATCTGAAACCTTTTCTCTTTTGCAATGTGATAAATTAACAATGCAGAAAAATGCTGTCAAGTATGAAGATCAGTCAAGTTTTTATGGACAAAGTTCATATCCATGTACACATTAACACAAGTATTACAGTATTTGACCTCTAAAATACAGTATACAGATAACATCCTTACCCTCATTTATTACCTCCATTTCTTAAGGAGGATTCTGCCTTTTTTAATCATGGGTTTGTCACTGATTGTTGTTCATTCCCTAATTATTTTTTTCAGTGCTAAGAGACATTCATAAAAAATTGGTTCTAATGGTAATGTAGAAATGAGAAAGGCATGACTGCAAACGTCTTTACAAAACAATAAGACACCCCCACCCCCTCTAAAAAAATGTGATTTGACCGCGTTTTGAGTTATGAACTGGCATCTGATTCCACGTGTGAAAAGTGGTGGAGCGGTTCTTTAAATGCACTGATAGCACAGCTAAAGATGAGGGATTAAGCATAAAAAGTACTGAAGTTCCACAGGCTTAGTAAGGCAAAGTTCTGTCCTCTGTCTTGATATCTTATTTTTTAGGAATTGAACAGTCCATGATCATAAATGTCACAATGGTGCAGTAAAAAGGCACTGGCTTGCCTTCTGATGGTCTACATTTATTTAATTGACAGTGACGCTAACATTAAATGAAAAATGCTCTTTTGCTTTAACAAGGGAAACTACACACAGACTGAAAGCTAACGGCTCACTTCAGTTCAAACCAGGAAACACGTGATTCTTATCCTCTGCCAGCCTTTGATCAAAACGATCTCAACTCAAAGGCCACTTACTAACTTTATCTGGAGCTTTCTGTTATGTAGCACAGTCTTCATCAGAAGATGGAGTTTAATTGGTTGTCATGGATCTGTTGATGTTCAAACTTTCTGCTATTCAGGACACTTTTATGACTTTGAAAAGTCTGCAACAACTGAACTCCACCTGCAAATGAAGACCAAGTGGTACGGTCGAAATTTTCAACAACTAAGTAAGTGAACCCTGAGTTAAGATTTTTTTGTCAACTGATGTTTTCAAAGTGAAGACCTTAAGTCAGTCAGCTTTGCCTAACCCAGTTTGTGGCATTACATTCGATTTACAGCGCTAACCATCAGATTTTCTGAAAAATGAAGAACTGGAGATCTTTGAAAAAACCCAGAGGGTCATTAAACAACACTTCCCAGAATCCTCAAAGACTTTCCTAACCTTCTGGATTAAAAAAAAAAAAAAAGTCTTTCCATTACAAGATAATAACATTATTTCCATCAATATTTAATATTTTCATAATTTTTTGCTTGCGTTTTCAAAAAAACAAAAAAAAAACAAACAAAAAAAAGAAAATATGTCTTATCTGGCTAACTGGAATAGAAAATACAGTCAGAACTGGAGAAACATCTTAATTTTTTTTTTTATCATGCAGCAGTACTGTGTTTACATCCACATGGTAAGAAGAGTCTTTGAGGTCTCTGGAAATACTTTCGGAACAGTTATTAGTGTTGATGTTTATATACAGATATTAATTTTTCAGAGAAATAGATGCTTAGTGCTGTGACTTAGATATGCTAAAACATGATAGGCACTAACTGGGGCTAAGCTCTAAGCTTTACAGTTGTTTCTTTTTCCTTTTTTTTTTGGCGTGTTGACACGGACCACACTCCCAATTAGCATGCAGACCTAAACACCAGGTACAGCTTCAACTCTGCCTCTGAAAATCTGTGCCTTTAAAATAATGCATTAGTAATTCACAATCATAAGTACTATCTAATGGACCAACTCCTACTCACATCGAAATCTGAATCTGTTTCTGCCCATCAAAGCTCATCTTTAATATCTAGGTTTGTACGTTTATGAAGCGAGTCCTTCTTTTCCCACACCAACAAATAATGCAAGTGGCATTTTGTAATGTGTGAACAGCAACAGCATGTCTGCTGGCAAATACAGTGTGTGATGGGAGGTGAAAGCCACGGTGCACCTGGTAGGAAGGTAAGATGTCAGAACCGCCCTTGTGGGCTGCACTTGCTGGTGGCACTTTTTAATACTGATGTGGATTTGCTCTTGTGAAAGCAGCAAATGTGTGTGTGTGGGGGGGTGTCCCCTTGAGGCAGGTGAGACAGGAAGCGGACTCAGAGGTGCCAGGACTTAAAGTGCATGAGGGGCAAGTTCCAGCTCCTCTCAGCAGTTCCAGTGCGCCATCCTGCCTTCAAGAATGGAGCGGTTGGTAAAAAAAAAAGACGAAAACAAGCACAAGGATGAATGGTTAAGGATAAAAACCAAGGAATGGAAGAAGGGAAGGATTTCTTTCCTTGATTAAAGTATGTAACTAAAAATGTCTTTAAAAAACATTATTTGGAATAATTAGGGGGAGAAGTGTGATGCATGGAGAGGAAGAAAGTCAGATGTTCTCCAGCTGAAAGATGGACCTACTTTCATGAGAAAAGGAAATATCCTTCCCCCTCAGTAGAAATCTAAGTGAACCTGGACTGCAGCAATTAAGCAGTTGGAAGCAAAGAAGGAACATTATCAGTGAGGGAAGCACGTTCTCATTACAGTACTCGCATTCCCACGTTGTTTGGCGTTTTGAATGTGTGTATCTGAGGCTTGACATTGGGGTTGCTACCAAATGCGCCCCAGGACCTTCTCCCTCATCTCAAGAGCCTGGCTCAGTTTTCTGCGTTTCATCAGTTGGCGAAGGGCGATCACATGTTGTAGGCCACGTAGATGGGGTCCAGTTGGTCTGCCAGGAAGGAGTCTCGCAGGTGCATCCTCTGCTTCTCTCCCCTGGAGTTGATTGGAATCACCCCAGGGTCCACGATGACCACCACCCCGACAATGAGGTGGTGCTCCTCCAGGACCACATTGGTGACGAGGGGCACCAGGTCCAAGGCCTCCTGCTCCGAGCCACTCAGCTCTGCCACCACCACTAGCAGGTTGGTCCATGTAAACACGGCACTGAGGAGCACGGGCAGAGTTCAGTCACATGTTTTCTGTGATACAATATGAACTGCAGGCCTTTCTCAGTGATTGTAGAAAGTACCATAAAAATAATCTGCACTTAATGAAGAAACTCACCTCTCCGCGATGCTGCGGTGGGCTCGGGACACAGACGTCTCGATGTCGATGGGGTGATAGCGTAACCCCCTTAACTCCAGCGTTTCATCGAGGGAGCCCACCACAAACAGGGCGTCGTGACGATCTTTAGCAGAAAAGAAAAAAAATATTAGAGTATTTATAGTTAATGACTTGTGTTGGGTAATTTGAAAATATACTGTGCAAATCAACATTAATTCTGTTCACACTGTTCTATCCATCCCTTTAAATTCTCTGGTTGTATTTTTACAAGTGCAATGTTGCAAATCAATAAGAAAAAAACTGCGCCACATCAATATTAGATATAGATTTTGGATTGATTTTTGTGTCAGTGCAATGATTTATTCAGATATTTATTTAACTGGATCCAAAACAGACATTCCTGTCAGGTTATTTTATCCATCAATAACTTCTCAACAGATTTTTCAGGAAATTTAATATATAATGGTATATGTTGATGCTGCAACATAAAATCATACATGTCATGATAGCGTATGTTATGACTGTCAGGATCTTACAAAAAAACAAAGGCCAAAACAAATCACTTCTCCCATCCATAATTACAATGTAATGCAGGAGAAAAGGCAGAGAGCGACTGAATGAGGTCAGCTCTATCAAATGTACTCTCACCTCCACTTGCATCCAGTAGCTCAGTCCTCTTGATGAAGCCCAGGTAGCCCGTCCTGGCCCACAGAGTGTGGGGCTCCCCAAAGCTGAGCCTGGTGTTAAAATGATCTGCCTGCAGGCTCTCCTCCCCATAGATGGTGTAGTAGCCACTGGCGCTGTGAGCGCTGCTTACCCAGATCTGAACAAGGATGAAAACAAAAGACAACAGAAAGGTAAAAGAGGTCTGGAGTTCAATATATATCTATTTGCATCTGTGGGAACTCAAAAATCTCTGCAAAGAGGTTTTTCACAGCAAATCTTAGATTTAAAAATTACGGTGAAATGAACTATCTAGTGCCCCCCTCTGCTTTTTGCATCTGTGCATGTGAAACTACTCAATACTCAAACTCACCTCCCCAAGATGTGAATCTCCCAGCGGGCCTCTCGTCTCCGGGTTGACTATAATGACCCTCACTCCTGGAAGGATCTTAGACAAGAACACAAGAAGAGAGTTTAACTTTAGGGATAATCCAACCACCTCTTTTGCCTCTCTGGGTTGTGGCCAGAGTGAGCATCACACAAGCCTTTTTAGTCAATAATCAATACTTACAGTGCCTGACTCCATGAGTGGAAGACTCTGTGGTGCTCCTCGCTCCACCAGCCTCACCCTGAGGGATACAGGAGAAAAAAAAACAACAAAAAACAAAGGATAAAGACAGCCTGTAAATCATTTTGTTTGGTCTGACTGGATCATGTGACAAATGGCATTTTTTTTGTGCTGGCTGAATGAGTTTCCAGTCTTACCTGTCGTGGCGCAGAGACTTCATGTCAACATAGACAGTGGAGGGGTCTGGTCCAGCAGTACCCTAAGGACAAAGAGAAGAAAATTAACATCCCATAATGTGAGTAATCAAACTGAACCTAAAGCTTTTCGGCCAATCAGAGCCATCAACAGGTTATCATGACTCAGTAATACTTAAGGTTGGCATGAAAAAACATCTCTGTAGAGTATAAGGAAGTAAAAGCAAAAGAAACATTTCACAAAAATACCTGGTATTTATTAAAACTGTTCAAAATTAAATACTTTAGAGTAAAACCTGCATCTGAATGAGCTGAATAAGAGAAGGTACAATTATGCAGAGTGAACATTTCAGACGACTCAGCTTGTGTCTGTAGGAAACCAACCTGCAGGCAGATGGCCAGGTTGACCCTGGAGCCAAAGGCGGTGCTGACGGCACGCGATGACAGGCCGAGATCTTTGAAGAGCTTGGAGAAGGACTGCGTGAGAGCGAGGCGAGGACGCTCCTCTGCTATGACCACGCAGCTCCGCACGCACGACAGATTCAGACCCCGCGCCTGGAGACACACATGGCGAAAGGTTATTCACACTTTCAACAGTTAAGTGTTGATTGAGCTTGACACAAACAAAAGCTCAGTATTGTGGATATCTTTATCAGAAGTTCTTTGAAATACCAGCAGAATTAGCAGGGACGTTGAGCAAAACTTAACTACGAGAGGCAGATTTATGACTTTTACACAGATAAACTTCAACGTGCTGCAAATATTTCTTCTGGTTGGAACAGTCTTACATTGTGGACAATGTACTGGATTTTATTTTTTCTATTTATCATTCCATATCATTTCATATCTCTCTCTCCCCTTATTTCCTGTCATTTCTCTACCATCATCTCAGCAATAGAGGGATAAAGGTGTTTATTAGTTGCATTCACAGCAGATAAGATTCCTGTGCAGCCAATTTATCAGTGTGTCCTTATTATGACAGTAATGGCAAAAAAGACAGAGCAGTAATTTCAAAGGGGAACCACATGTGGCAGATTTATTTCGGGTGTGTGTCAGTGTGATTCTGACCTTCAGCACCTCTGTCTGGGTGCCCAGGCCTTTGGTGCAGAGCTCCATGACAGAGTAGGAGCAGAAGGTGTCTCTGATCTTGTACTGACTGAGCGTGCTCAGCCACAGAGGCAGCGAGCTCTCCAGCTCCAGGGGAGGGATAAGGATGGACTGGTGACCTGAGTAAACACTGAGCCAAAAAACACACTGGTTACAGCAACAAAGCCACATTTACAGAAACAGCATGTTGTAAATATGATATTCAGTCTGTGTGTGTATGCGTAAGTGTGGATGGGTTACCTGGAGAGGCACCACAGGACGAAGCCCAGGCCACAGTATGGGTCCAGGCAGATGGCTATTTGGCGTGAGGAGTAGAGCTCACACTGCAGTTTAATGGAGCGGCACAGAGTACTGACGGCAGCATGAGACATCTGACAACGCATACACATAAACTCTTTAAAGAACGTTGTATACTGTCATCAAGTCCAAACAGTTACATGGTAAAGTTATCCTGAGCTGCCAATAAGACCTCTACCAATACTGCTTATCCAAAAAAAAAAAAAAAAAAAAAAAAAAAAAAAAAAAAAAATGAAATGCCAAGTATTTTGATATAATCGTTTTAGTCATTTTTCAAACAAAAATGTAAAACTTTTGCTGGTTTCAGCTTTTTAAATGAAGAATTTGCTGCTTTTCTTTGTAATATATGATATAAAATGAAGAGTCCTTGGGTTTTGGAGTGTTTACTGGACAAAAGAAGAAATCTGAAGAAATGGATTTGGGCTGTTCGAAACTGTAATGTGCCTTTTTCACAATTTTTTGACATTTAATAGTTTAAACAGTTAATTGATTAATCCTGAATATAACTAGCAGAGTAACAGATAATGAAAGTAATCTTTACTTGCAGCCCTAATACATTTAAACTGGTACATTAAATGATAATTTACGTGTGCAACAGCAACTCTCCTATGCGGACATTTTTAGTAATAAACGTTTATTGCCACCTTCAATATAACAATATACATTCACCTCATGAGTCTTCGCTTCAAAAGCGTGATTTGTTTGGGTATTCACCTTAAAGATTCCCATCTAAACATGTTTTTAAGATATAAATTTACTCTGCTTTGAAAAATAATTTGTAGACATAGACTTGAGCCTTTTAACATTAAATACCTGATACCTTCCACAAATCCCAAAGAATAAAACTATTCTATATAAGTGTGATAATTAATTAATTCCCTTCATTTCCAGAATCAAAGCTACTCATTCCCAGCAAGTGGACATTTAATTCCTCAGATCCACTTTGTTTGAATCAATCAAGCAACATCCAATCAAGTTGCAAGAGAAAACCATGAAGAACTTACGAAATGTTACTGAGCTCCATTTGGAAAAAATGATGACAAAAATAATTTTGTTTGCATAAAAAACTACAGACTGGCCAACAAAAAACAAACTGCAGCATGCCAAAGGTGTGGGTTGAAAATTATAGACACAAGAACTTCCAAATTTATTCCACATTTGAAGTTGCATAAAAGAAAAGTAAGTCAGGGCTCTGTTATTAAAATGGCATTATATTTGGTGAATAGCAAATTATGAGTTGTGTAGCATTCGAAACTCAAAGTTTGGCACTTAGGACTTGAAAGCAAAAACTTGAGACTTACTTGTAACTTGCAAGACAATGACTTGGTCTATCCTCTTCTATGAATATGCAAATGTTTTTGTCTTAAAAGCTTAAGTGTTGAACTCAAGATGTCTCCTACTTCACTGAAAAGTCCATTCTCAGTGATTCTAAGTGTTCGTGCTTTGGAGGATTCAATACACATCACACTAGTGTAAGCTGAATTTTGGACCATGACTGGCTTTCATACCTGCACGTCTATAACTAAAATTTAAGGTGAGCACAGAGGCTCTTTTGCTCAACAGACTGACGTGAAAGCACAGTTACTCTGCACAGTTAGCGTCAAAACATTCACGTGTACTCACAGTGAGCTAAAAACATTTATTGAGTGAATGCAGACTTAATGTCCCTCTGGCTAAAGGGATTTAAATTTCTAATAAATTCAAGCTGATGGCTTCATGTTATGTATGATATGAATAACTTGTGAGAGTAGTTTACCTTGACTACCGTCAACATGCCTGTGGTGGACACACTGAAGTCCAGGTAGGCCAGCATCTCAGCTGTAGGGGGCTTGTAAATGTGCGGTGGTCGCTTTCTGGGAAGATCATCTGGGAGAAGAGGCGAGTGGATTTTGGTTATTTTCTTACTGGACAAAATAAATCTTACTATTAGTATTGATGGTTGCCATGGGAATGCGCTGCAACCTGATAACTGTTCAGTTTTTTGTTGAGTGGGAGGATGGTATCATTTCAGATGTAAATGTGCCTTTTGACTGCACATTTGAAAAGCTATTTATTTGTTTTCAAGTCAATATGCAGTACAACTCTGCACTATTATTTGAAGAAACGGTTGAGTGTTTGCTAAACATATTTAAGACCATAAAGAGTAACTTATACTCTCCATTAGGTTTTTCCAGCTCAAATTCAGGCAAAGAGCAAACAGGACACCTAGTGGCCAAAAGGGGAACACACATTTTTATGCCTTAACTTTTTGTGCACCCCAAAGCACGTCTTAAAGGCTATGAAGTACACAATGCTGCACAACTGTGGTTACGCATCTGAGCTGTGTCAATCTGAGTCTAGCACCTGTATCAATAATGGTGGGCCACGTCTTGATGTTGACACTGGCCGCTGCCTCCCTGGACCTGAGAATCCTCATGAGGGGCTGAGTGGTGAGGATGCAGGCTGCTTTGCTCACCTGTATCACCCAACAAACAGATAAACAAGTTAATTCATGAACACAAACGACCATTCTGAAACAGGGACATCTGGTAAAAACCCTCCATCCGAGGTGTTAGGCGAATAAATGGCATTTAATTATTGTTTTACTTTATTGATCCCCGAGATGACATTCAACTTTATTTGTTTCCCTTGAGGGAAATCAGGGTAAGGTGTCAACAACAGAACTACTTCACTGAATCAGGGAGGGATTCTGTTACTTGCTTTAGGGTATTTCGGTATTCATACCAGATCGAGTGCTGCAGAAAAGTAAAATTAAAGCTTATCTTCTTTTTTATGTATATGAGACACATTTTGGTGTTTGAAAGCGATATAATATTGAGAAATAAAAGCTATGTGACAGTGTTTGGTAATGAACTTCTCAGGCTAATGGAATGCTTTTTTTTAATAGGTTCAGTTAAAATATGCTTAAAAGATCTAATGAAGCAAATGTAGATAATTTCTTTAAAAACTAATTTTTCCAACCACAAAAGCCAAGTTCTACCTTCATGGCTATTAGTCAGTGTTTGCTTTAATAAGCTGCCTAAGATGGAGTAAATGCAAAGATGGTCTGAGTTTTTCTTCTTATACTTGAATAATTATATATTAAGATTCTATTATGCTTTGGAAATGCTTGTTTGAAGAAATATTACTTAACAGAGGCATCATTTATAAGAATATCATTGTTTTGATTTTAATTCACAGTCCCAGTGATGTGCACTCACATCGATGATCATGCGGACAGTGGGGAGAGTAGCAGCCAGGTTCTGTGGGTGAGGCGGCCTCACTGTCACAGGGATAACTCCTGCATAAAGGCAGCCGTAGAAGGCAGCTATCAAGTCAATACCTGCAGAGAGAAGAGACAGACATGAACCTCATTAAACAGTGGTACTTTTAGACTGAGTGTTAAAGGGAAAACTGGGGAAAAATGGAGGTCTACAATGAAGAGGGGTGTGAGTAAATGTGTGTTTACCTGGGGGATAAAGCAGCACCACATTGTCTCCTGTATTGAGGCCTCCTCTCTCCAATAGGGTGGCTGTGATTTTCTCTGCCCTCTTGTGCAGCTGAGCACAAGTGGCTGTGCACACTGCCACCCCCTACAGCAAAAAGATAGGAAGTACAGCTGAAGTCAAACCAAACAAAATGGATCACCATAAGTAGCATAACTACAGGGAGCAGAAAGACAATTTTGTGTTAATTATGTCAGTATGATATTAGCTGATACCTCAGACTTATTGGATGAATGTATGTGTGTGAGTGTGTGTGTGTTTTACCTTGGCATTGAGCAGCACATATAGGACATGGTCTGGGTCGGTTTGAGCTCTCCATTGCAGAGCTTCAGACAAGAACTGGTGCTGGAAAAGAAAGGGTGTCATCACATAAACATTAATGGTGGATTAACTCAATGCATTCAATGCACGACATAAAAACGTAAACAAAGCTTCATCAGTAGCAAATTAAATTAGATTTAAAATGATCAAAAGATTAAAACAGATAAAAACTAGCCTGAAAACAGTCAAACATAGTTGCATATCATCCAACAAACAGCCAAAAATAAACATCCTCTCAGTGACCACAGATATATTTCTTCATCTCAAACAAACTTTTTGTGGAATTAAGACCAGAAAACATTTTAAAGAACATTTAAAGATATTCTGTGATGCTTTTGACCTCTTACTCAGAAACGCACAAGCAAACAACAGGAGTATAGGAGTGTCCAGAGAAAATTTGTTTGCCAAGCGCAGGGTCAGCTGGGACCATCTGCAACTGGCAGGAGGCAAATTGGAGCCACTGTCAAATACTAACAAGCTATGGACCTTCGAAACAAAGGAGGCAAGACAATTTTGAAAAGGTTCCAAAAAAGGTCTCCACAAGTTATTAGTGCCTCAGCTTACTATTTCTTAAACAAGTGGACAATCCACTGACTCTAAAAATTACATACATAAGACATATTGAATGCATTAATAGCCTCTTAAGGTGCAATAAGTTGAGGAACTGACCCATTGCACAGAACTGAAAAAGTAAAGACAGGAAAGCTAAGATGTACTTTAAAAGGCAGAAGCCAAGTGGAC
>JAQQZW010000002.1:11684763-11695408 GCA_029814745.1 Zanclus cornutus | reverse complement strand
AACCATCTGAGGAAAAATGTGTGTACCTTGGTTAGTTATAAATGACTTTTACTTTATTTTATCCTGTCAAACATACCAAAGTAAAGGACACAGCAGTAAATAAAGCATTAATAAATGCTACGTTAAACTCACGTTTTCGGCGTCCCGCTCATTAACAGTGGGCAGAGGGGTCCTGGTGGACATGTTACCCGGGTCAATGCGAGGGAGGTTCGGTCATGAATCTGCCTGTCCGTCCCAGAACACCTGCCTAAACTTTTGGGACTGTCTGCGGGCTAGTTTAACTTCAGGTCGGGTTTATGTGAATAGGTTGTCACCCGGCATCACTGGTTCCAGTCTTGACTACAAGACAAGAGTGTTATCTGGCCTGGCTCGGCTAGGGACGGCTTGTTTTCCGGCAGTTTTTAACCGTCATAGATCCAACGTCAAACTGAACCGGAGCAACAGTTCCTCTTTGCTGGCTAAGTTAGCCAGCTGGCCAGTGGCTGCCCGGCAGGACCGGGTCTCTGAGACCAGAGCAGATCCAGGTCTGTCTGCTGGCCTCTGGTTTGGATCGGTTCTGAAACACAGTCCCAGTTCCTTTATCTCAGCAGCGGTCCAGTCAGCTCAGTTTCTCTTCATCCTCTCCGGAGAGACTCTCTGCTAGCCACTCCACTAGCCACATCCAAGATGGAGTACTAACCAAACGCAGCGCGCTGACTGGATGTGACGTAAGGGAAGCCGTGAGATGGGATTGGCTGGTTAGGCGGAGCGGCGGCGTTCTGTGTTGCTAGGGTGACTGGACAAAAATTTCATGGTGTAGAAAACAGACAAAAAAATATATTCTAAAAAAAATTACAGAGTAAAATAAAATAAAATAACTGTGGTCTCAAAAAGACTCTCCATGAAAACGCAGCAATTTAAAAAAGTCTCTGGGTTGGAGCAAAAGCTGGTGGAAAGAAGAAGAGTGGTAGCTGATTAATGCTCTTTGTGTCACGGTTAGGCTACACGGTACCGAATACTTTAGTTATTGTAACACGCACTGAAATACACTGTATGCCGTACGATGCAATTGACTGTGTGAACTATTTTTAATAAAATGTGTCTTATAAGCTCTTGATTTATGGGTTTATGTATTTAATAAAACAAACAAACAAAAACGACGGCCAAATAAAGCAGAACTCCTAATGGAAACCTGGTGTTTTATCCCTACGAGGAGCTTAGTTGATGAGGCAGCACATTGTCCACATACTTTTGACAATATGCTTTGTAGAAAGGAATCGTTTATTTAATTGAAGATTTCCCGATTCCAATGTGTGTCCAGCAGGGAGCAACAGAGTGTAAAACACAAATACAAACACACGCACTTGAATCATCATGCTTTTCTCAGAGCTGTGAGTTCACGCTACCAGCAGGGAGAAGCAGGAGTTACAAAGACTTTCATAAAACATTAATCCATATTTTCTACATGAACACTCGAGATGGCTTCCTGTCCAAAATGTTGTTTTTAGTCCTGTTCAACGTCAGGTAAAATTCTTGAGAGGATTCCAGGAGTCACTGACAATTACCAAGTCAAATCAAGTTGAGTCAATTTTATTTATAAAGCACCAAATCACAACATTAGTTGTCTCAAGACATTTTTTTATATAGAGCAGGTCTAGACCATGCTCTATAATTTATTTATTCATAGCTAACAATTGCAACAATTCCCACATTCACTTGTTGACAGTGGCAAGGAAAAACTTCCTTTTAACTGGCAGAAACCTCAGAACAGAAACAGACTCAGAGGTTTGCGGCTCTCTGAGGCGACGGGTCGGGTTGAGGGAGAGGGAGAGAGCGAGAGAGACAGAGAGAGAGAAAAGTGAAGCAACAGCAAATCAACAGAAAATTGTAAAAATGAGACTAGTAGTAATGATATGATATGACATGTAAATAATAACAATAATAATAATAATAATAATAAATAGTTAGGCTAATGGTAACAGCAGATGCAGTGAGCATCAAGCAGGACCACAGCAGTAGGCGCAGCCGTGGTCTGTGATCCAGGCATAGCCACAGTCCATGGGAATCTGCGAGACGAGAAAGCAGAAAGACTCTGGGGAAGGTGTCAAGTTAGTGACTTGCATTAATTAAAAATAAAAACAAAACAGGTGGAAAGAGAGGAAGAGAGAGGAGCACTGTGTCAAGGAAATACCCCAGCAGCGTAAGCCTATATAACAGCATAACTAGGGGCTGGTTCAAGGTGAGCCGAGGCCAGCCCAAACTGTAAGCTTTACCAAAAAGGAAAGTTTTAAGCCTACTCTTAAATATGGAGAGGGTGTGTGGACATGTTGCCTAGCAAGCCCAGTAACCTCAGTTTCTTTAAAAAGGCATAAAAGCAGATGACAAGGAGATATGGAGCTACAATCACATTTAAATGAAGTTCAAAGATGTGTAGTTAGTCCTACGGTAAGGCTTTTCAGCGTGACTGTGAGTAGCAGCCATGTTAAAAAAACAACCACTTTCATTTTGTATGTGCAGCCCAGTTGATGGCTGTAAGTGCTTTAAATTCTCAACTTTTAAATATGTAGAATTCAAGGTGTGTTCAGTTTTGCAACCTTGAACTCTGCTGGGCTTTGAGTGTATCTTCAATTCACATCTTTCACATCTAGTTTTTCCATGTCTTCCTTCTGTAGTCCTAGTGGCACTGCCCTATCCTCTCTGGACGAGGTCAAGACCTATCTGTTGAGTGATGGCACCTGCAAATGTGGTCTTGAGTGTCCACTCATCATCCATAAGGTAAAGCCAGCCTAAGTTCTAAGTTTATTTGTGTCTTGATTGTGTTAAGGGTTGACAATACAGACAAAATACATATATGTGTTGGAGCCCCATATTATCTGTTCTTTGGAGTTTTCAGATTTTGTAGCTCTGTGACATTTGGATACACATTGCACTTATACACATTGTAACAGAATGGTGATGAACTTTAAAACTTTTCTGATTTAACTTGACCTGTGTGGTGGGTTATATTGTCATTTTTCAAACACTGAGGAGATCAATAAATGCTGTTTTTATGGTATTGTGTTTTAAATTTTGCTGTCAATAATGAAAACTTGGCTTAAAATAGCTTCTAACATCAAACATTGTGTTCGTATAAAGAAATGGTGAAATGTATACAAATTCATAGTCATAATCAAGGAGCATAATAATTATTGGCAGCATTGAAAGGTATTAATTGTAAGGAGATGCAGGCATGTGACATCCTCACACTTGTTGAATTAAACATCAATGACTAACTTTATTATGACGGTAAAATCCCTCCACTGGTCCCCTTAACTTTCCTGTTAAATGATACATGAGGGCCCTTTGAATTCTGTCTAATCCCTTTATCTGGTGCCCTGCAGGTTTTCAACTTCACTGCGGGAGTGAAGGTGGAGCAGCACAGCCAGCCATTAGGCAAAGCAGAGCAAGACATGACCAAACTTTGTAACCACCGCAGGAAAGTGGTAGCGATGGCTGCTCTGTGTCGGAGTATGCAGGTCTCACAACTGCCATATGCCAACCTCCATCATCCAGGTAAATTTTGAAGCACTGGCACATGCTACTCCTATATCTGTATACTAAACAAATTTACTATGCAGATGCTCTTCCGCACCTTGTAGCAAATATTAATTTTAATTTTAGTGTAAATCCACTGTCAGTATCATCATCGGGGTGGGATGAATTAAAGGTGAAATTTTATTTTTCAAAGTATGAGAGACTGAAATTGGGCTTAATCGTGTATATAAATACACAGTCTCAGAGTAAACCATGTGCATCCAAAATACAAGAACAGATGTTTCTGTTTAGTTTTTCCCTCGCTCCGTTGTTCTCTCAAAATTAGTTGTAAGAGAAACTGTGACATGATGCATATCTGTGTTCAGATACACTTAGTTCCTGCTGCCTACAGCAAAATCCATAGAAAAGCCAGACAGATTTTTAGTAGAAAATATTTTTAATGGTGTGTGACCAGAAGCACCACAAGAGTGGGTGAGCGTGGGATGGGGTATCTGTTAGAGAATGTTGTGATGGTCGGAAATCCTGTGGGAGCATGTGGGAGTTGGATTGTGCAGCAGCTGTCAGCCATGCAGAGTTGAAACCATTGATATTTTAATAGCAGTATTGTACTTCCACATTGGGAACAGGAGACATATAGCAAAGATCATGACGTGTGGTCGGTGGATACTTTATTTGCTCTGATATGTTGTCTTGTTGTAGTTTATATCCAAATATAAATTCAGAGACAAGTGTAAAGTCTTTTTTCTTTATAAGTCTGTTTATATTTTAACAAAATGTATGTCAGCTCCCTTTACAGGAGTATTCCACTGCTGGAAAGATGATCTTTTTATAAAACTAAGCTGTCTGTGCAGTTGAAATATGCAAATGTTTTTGAAATTGGTGCTATATGACCAGAGAAAACAGAGAGGAAGGACTGGAAGTTTTGCTTTTGCTCAAACAGGTAGAAAACCTACAACAATCAGAATGCAGTTCAACACGGCAGACCGGTAAATGTTCCCGCTCTCGATCCGACAGCAGTGGCTTTCTCTCTCGGTCTGACTTCTATACTCTTTGTGTCTGTAGAGGCGGGGCATACAAAAATGCGGAAGTGCAATCAAGGGATGTGTCTTGATATTTGAATTAATAACCATAGTTCAGATAAAGTATCGAGAGAATAACAAACACATTAGCACTTTGAACATGTGCGTTTAGAAGGCAAGCACATTTTTAAAGGATTCAGAGGTCACTTGCCAGGGCATCAAGGCTCTATTAAAAAAGACAATTCAGAATGCTATTAAAACCAGTTTTAGAGACTTATTTGAGTATATATGGTGACTTACATTTACATCCCATGAGTAACCATATATGTGTGAGACAGACATTTATAGGCCTTTTACTTACTAGTGCTGGCCTGGCTTGACTCAGCTTGAATCAGTTTTTGTGTGTAAGCCAAGCAAGGCAGGGATTTGCATTTCCCTTAAAACAGGTCTACCAGCATAAAGGTGTGTTTTTACCTTGTGGAGATTTTTAAAAAGGCCTTTCCCTCTGGCCTCCTGCACAGACATAAGTTACGGTTCACAACACGCGTTAGATTCGGAGAAGGGGGATTGTCACAGATCAGCGAGACATCACCGCACCCACTTTGAGATGGGTCTTGGGCGCAGTGCTGCACAACTCAGAGTATTTAAACTGTTAGTGGAAATGCAAGTCAGTGCAGTATGGTTTGAATCAGCACTTCCAAAATGTGTTATGGAAAAGTCCTAATACACTGTATGTAGTTGCATGATTTGTCATATATCACAGATTTATGTTTAGGATTGTTCCCTATTGACAAATAGTTAATAGCATTAATTAATTACATTAATAATACTTAATAACATTCTAAATACATAGTTTTTTTTCCAATTTTTCTTTGTTTACCTAAAACCTCAAACAAAGATGCACAACAATTTAAATATAGACCCAACACACTGAATGACTGTACTTTAACAAGAACATACACAAAATCTTAGTGCAAACAAAAATATTCATATATTTCAAGTCTTTCACAAAAAAGTCCACAAAACAAAAAATATTCCAGCTTAAAATTCCACAATGGATTTTCTTTCACACTTTTTTATTTGGTCCAAGTCATTTCCATTGCCCAAAGAAAAAGGATAAGTTCAGTTCATCGAATTACAAATAAATGCAGAGAAATTCCCCCACAACAACCATGCAGTAAGTCTTAAAAACCAGTCCAGGTTTTTGTTGCTGTGTTGTGGGTGACTGGGACTTTAATGAACAACAGAGCAGAGTGGCTATAGAGCAATTTGGGAGAGTGGTATTGGTGTATCGTTTATTGGAAGACGGTTAATGGTGGTGGACTATAAACATTAGCAATAGGTTAAAACAACACTATTTTAACTTTACCGTATGATGAGCATGTTGGGCCAGTCGATACTCGCTTCTGCTCTTCCCTTCACCTGCTCCCTTCCTTTCCTAACAAAACTGAATGACAGTCAGAAAGGAGTTGAATTTTGAAGTGAACCGGGGACGATTTGGTGAGTAGATTGTAAAATATACAGTACAATTTTCAGAGAGGCGTCAAGGCCGGACGGTGATGCAGCCGGTGAAAATCCTGCCCTGGTTAATCTCACTTTACAACAGATTTCTTCATCTCACAGAAATGCATCAGATGCCTAATAACTGTTGATTCAACAGTTCAAACAGTCCTCATGCGTCACAACCACTTAAAAGGCTCATATAAACATGTTAGGTACATAATGCAATGATATACAATCAAAAAAGAGCATTGACTCCTGGAGAAGGGATTATATTTTTCTGTTACATTCTTTGACACTTATACTGCTTCCACAGGCACATCATATTTCCTAAAACTAGTAACTTATTGAAGTGCAAGGTTTCAGCTTCTTCTGCTCATGCTTGACAGTATCTTCAAAATAGGGGTCCTTTTGACCTACCAAGGCCTCAAGATTGAACACCAGTCACTTCTAGCATCAAAATGCTTCTCCTGAGCACTCAAATATAGCAGAATTTTATGCTTACTAATTAGTTTATAGACTATGAAAAGTATGAAAAACAGTGTCATACTGATGTGACATAATTTTGTAAATGTTTTTGCGTGTGTGTCCACTTTCAGAGATGAGCAGTGGAGTGGACAGCCGCGATCCAAAGCGAGTGCTAGTGGGGAGGGAAGAAGAGGACCATGGAATTTACAATCCCAAAGTTCATCCAGTCCCAGCTCGACCCCACAGCAACCTCCACTCAAACCCCTGTGCCAGCCCCAAATCCTCCCACCAGTTTATTTACCCTTACAATGGATCCTCGCCTGTCCATCCCTCAGGCATAAACTCTCACCATCCCCTAGAGGCTTTGAGAAGACTTCACCATCCTCCTCCTATCCCTGTGTCCTCTAGCTCTCCCTCCAGCTCCTCATTCCCAGCTTACAGCTCTGCCCAGAGGTCACCCCGCACCCCCACACCTCAGACCATCAGTCAAGGTCAAAGAACACCTAAAACCCCCGACACTCCGGGCTCTCCACGGCTAGGGCCCCTTTCTCCACCTCCTCCCTCTTCACCTATGACCATTGGGGGAGGAGGCAGAGGAGCACAGACTCACACTCATCATCCTCATGGTGTCATTGTGGCAGGCTCTCCCATCTCTCCTGCTCCCTCCCTTTCTCCCTCTGTCCATAACATGAATTGTGTGTCCCCTCACCAGCGTTCCCGCCACCCTTCAGCCTCTCCTTCTGCTCTCTCTGATCATGGAGGAGGCTCAACAGCAGCAGCAGGAGGACTAATGGGAAGTAACACGTCTCACAGGAGGAAATCCACCTCTTCTTCTCCTCACTCTCCTCTTTCTGGTGGCTCCCCAAACCCCAGCCCTCACTTCCCCAAGTACAAGCTTGAAGACATCTTGGAGCAGTTTAAGAACTCAGGCAACAGCAGCACTAATAACCACCACCTCCTTATCCCCACTAACCCCTCCCTACTGACCAACCAAAGCAGTAGCAACCCTCATGCTCTCTCCTCAAAGCCGTCAAAAAGTACCATGAGTCCAACTCCCAGCTCGGGACCAGCAAGTTTTGAGTTGAACTCTGCAGGGCCTTCTAGTTTACCGCTGGGGCCATTTCTTAACCACCACCACAGCCATCAGAGCAAGTTGCCACACCCAGCCTCTTTCCCTGCGAGTAGCCTGCTTTCTGCGGCTGCCAAGGCTCAGCTGGCTAACCAGATAACCCAGAGCCAGAACTCAAATGTGGCCAGCAACCCGGTGAGCTTACCCTCTTCTTTGGAGGTCTTGAAAGAGGCGCAGCAGCAACGGTCAATAAAGGTAACAAACAGCACTTTACATAAAAGCCACCCACCCTCCTCCGTTGCTTCTACTAAGCCCCCCCATCACTCCCTTGCATCAACCTCCTCCGTCCTCGTTCCTCCATCCCACTCTCCAGCCCAGTCCCTAGCTTCCTCCTTGCCCCACCCGCCTCCCACAGCAGAGCATAATTTATCGCACAGGAAAAGGCAACGGCGATCTCCCACAGTGCTCAGCATGCTGAGAGACACCCAGCAGCTGGCTAATGGGCCGCAGAAAACCCCACCAGGAGATGTTGTGTCTGCCACAGCTATCAACCTATCCTCCTCTTCTTTCCCCTCCTCCTCGCACTCCTCCTCTACCTCAGCCGTGCAGAACCAGAATGCTGTCGTGTTAGAAAACCATCATCATCTCCTCCCCGGGCAGACACCAAGGCTTCCTGCACCTCGTCAGATTGCACACCTTCCGAAGGCTCCTCGGCAAAATGAGGCTCTGGATTTCACTACACACCTGACACATACACCTCTTGGTTTGGAACCTCCAACCCAGCCTCTGTCTGCTCTGTTACACTTGCTCAGTGTGCAGAATGCACAAGCCGCCGCTTCAGCATCCAACTCTGCTTCAGCTCAACCAGGATCTGTGTCTATTGAAGGAGGAGGACACACTAACAAACAGAGCCCCAGACTTTCACCCTCTTCTCCCACCTCTCATTGTAACATCAGGCACCGGCAGACTCAGTCACCGTGCCAAACCAGTAACACTAATCCTCTACCCTTGGTACCACAGAGGCTTTCCCCCCCTCACACTTCTGCTCTGTTAAGATCAGTGCAGTCTCCATCGCATCCTCAGTCTACTAAATCCAGTCAACAGAGACATTCTCCTTCCTCTACAGTGCTGCCCAACTCTAATTTAGCTTTACACAAATGCACCAGCCCATCTCATCCCACATCACCAACTCCCTCAGACAAGCATCAGCCAACTGAGAATCACATTCCAACAATAGACTCTGTTTCCCAGGCATCACTGCAGGAAGCCTCACCACAGGGAACTGTGGCAAGGGAGACTAGTAGTACCAGCATGTCTCCATCAGTGGACCTGATTCATTCTCAAGGCAGTGTTTCTGTGGCGATATCCAGCTCCCCAAAGCCTCTTGATCTTAGCAATCATGTTCTGGCCCTTCTCGCAGCATCTTCCACTGTGCCCCAGGGGGAGGGCTGTTCCTCCGACCGTACCACTGAAATGGTGGTGTCTTCCCAAGGAAATCCCACTGCAGGTGAGGATCATTTTTAGTCTAGAGTGTGTCTTTAGTCTTGAAGATGTTACCCAAACTTTTGTAGGCATATTGAAGTAAAATGCTTTGTTGAGTGGGGCAATATACTGAAAATGTGCACATATAGACATCAAGATTCTGTCACAAATTTTATCCATTTAAGTCTGATAAATATTAACTGTTCGTGTAGTCATGAGCTCTCTCTTTAAATCAGACTAAAGGTCTGTTCATACCGTTTTGTGCAAGGGTTACAAATATTCTGTCATTCAGTGGGGTGCCTTTGGTGTTAGTAGGGTGTGGCTTTGAATCAGTCTGAGTGCACATTAGGGGTGTAAAGATTCTTCAAATCCATGTTTTGGTTCAGACCTAATGCTTTTGGGCCATGATTCAATTTATACCCCTTTCTTTTCTTTTTTTTTTTGTTTTTTTGGTGAGTGGTGGTGTCAGAAAAAATGGGAATGAATTAACTTAATACTAGTTAACTAATACATTGCTGAGGACCACTCTACATATTTCATTAGGTAGACAAAAATAAATAAGTAAAAATCTCTTCTCTTAAGAAAATGCTAAATAAATATTAACTAAGTGCAGAAAAACGTCTTTTAAAGTTGCATTTAAATGGAATGCAACATAACATTTGTAATTAACAAGCAACCCCTGAATGAACCATATAGAGTACATGACAGAAGCATGTAGCTTTTAACCACAGCCATGGAGTAAGAACACGGTCCAACAGTCCAAGGGAAATGTATTTTTTTTACAACTTTTTTCCTTCTAGGGACAGGACTGGTGGTGAGCTGTGGTATTGACATGTTAATGTAAAAAGAGATGATGTAATGAAGCAGCAGAGTGCCTGGGGGTGGGGGGAGTAGTCCGTAACCGTGACTCAAGATTGTATCACCACTTCAGTCTTAGTTTCAGAACTGTTGCACCCCTAGTTCACATGTTCAGTTATGTGTTTTTGCCAGCTTGTAAATTTATTACTGTTGTGTAGCTAGCTAACTATCTGATGCTCAAGGCTGCACTAGAGTCAACATCCACAGTTAAATCCTGTTTGAAATGCTGCATTTTGCATTGCTCAAGATACTTGTATAAAATTTGTTTACTGATTGACTGCTGGTTAGTACAGATAAAAATGATTTATACCTCCCCAATAGGGCCAGAGGAGCCTCGATGTGTGGACTCTAAGGTCCCCATAATGACCAAGCCTCCAGCAGCCACCAGCCCAGGAGCCACTGTATCATCTCGTCTCGGTGATAATCACAGTCCTCATACACCCTCAGCTGTGGGCGACCCAACCACTCCCTTACCTCTGGCAGAGGCCTTCCCTTTCATGAACCAAGAGCAGCTGCTTCAGCTGCTGTCATCCACAGGAGGTCTGCCATCCCTTCTGGACCCTACAGTCCTGGCGTCATTGCCCCTAGGGGGGCTTTGGTTGGGTGGGCAACATGCACAGATACCTCCTGCAAATGCTACACCACAGAATCTTGCAGAACAACACCAATCAGAGCAGCAGCAGCAGCAATTACTGATACAACAACAGGAGACACAGCAGCAAAACCAGGATCAACA
>JAQQZW010000002.1:11244809-11254905 GCA_029814745.1 Zanclus cornutus | reverse complement strand
GTATTCTCTCCAGTCTGGAAACATTGACTTTCCTCTCAGCATCTCATCTTGTTTTCAAGTCACTTTTAAGAACGATATGGTGGAGTGATAGCTCAGGCGATGCACCGTGTAATTGCAGTTCATCTTTCATTTAAATCTCTCCACGTTTGCCCTGCTGAGGTAGCATGGCTGCCTCGTCTCTGACAATAACACACACCGAAGGCCTGAATTATGAATTCCAACCTTGTACCTTGGCAGCTGTTCTCATCACCCTGCGCTCACTATCTCTTAGGAGCTTTTTTTCTCGAAACACTTTCTCTCTGGTAATAGATTCAAGCAGCTTGGTGACGTAACCTCCCCATCATATGTACCCCAGGCACATTCAGGAGAAGCTAGCATAATTACTCACAGTGACACAAGACCTGCTTGCTTTTGCACAAAGCCATAGTGCAAAGATATAGGCTGTCGCTGCCCACTCGGTTCCACTCATATCGTCAGTGCATGCAAGCTAATGCATTACTAGTTACAAATCTTTTTTACTATTTTTGGCTCACTTTGTGTATGTGTGGATACATTCTACATCTAGCTGGTCCTCCTCCAGAGGATTTTAATGAGAGGAAGAAAAGGATAGGCAACATGTGCTCTGGCTCTCCTGAGGGTGACAGATTGGGTTTCCTGCCAAAACTGCCCCTGGACAACTGACGCTTAACAGAGAATACAGACAGACAATACCTTTCCATGACAAGTGAAGGAGAAGAGGTATATTCATGTAACTGAAGCATTCCATCTACTTTCCCTTGTTATTACATCAACTTTTTAAGAAAGTCAATTCATAGATGCTGGACTAAAGTGACAGTACAGTTTAAAAGTTTAAAAGCATAGTAACAGACTATATAAACGTGTTCTAAGAGCTAAAAAAGGAAAAGCCTCTATGTATGATTCGTTGCTGATGCCTTGAACAGATTAGCACTACTGAAAATGCAAATGTTTGGGCAGGATAGCACAGCCTTTCATCAAGTTTGAGAACACCAGACTGCCTGCCATATTTTTAGATGTACATGTGCTGTGGCAAACCTGAGAAAGTGCCACACTGCCAGTGGACAAAAACACACTCAGCATATTGCTCAACTGTAGCAATTACTTGGAGGTGACAAGAAATAGATATCCCTTTGCCATGAAATAGACCTAGATGACAAATAGACCGAGTGGCGTGTAAAGCAACCTTTCACCATCAGCAAAACATTGATTTCCCTCCATTCAACTCCAGGTTATCTAAGTGATGACAGTGTGAGATAATGCTTTTTTCCAGCTTATATGTTCCAGATGCAGATCTGCTATTTCGTGGTATTTATAGGATTTTGCCATAGCTTTGGTGTTACAAAGCTTTCCACTGACTTTTACAGTCTGACATATTCCTTCACCATTGGTGTCCTCCGTATAAATATAACTGTACTGTCAGACCTCTCATTAGTGCCAGTTTGTATCGTATTATGCAACACGCTGTGAGTTCGCACACAAGTGGATGGTATGAGTTGGTGGCACTCGTGCTGTATTTACTGTTAGGAGCACACATTCATCTCCTAATTTAGTCTTTTCACAGCTTTCATTTGTTGTCTATTTTAAAGTTTGTTTAAACACTCTCTCCACTCAAAAAGGTGTCTGTACCCCAAAATGTAGGACTTTGACTACATTGACTTGTATCTGTGCAAAGTTTGTCACTAGAGAGGTGTTTCAACATTACTCTATGGTAGAGGAAGATGTACGTGCGCTTCCCTAAAATCTGAGATTCAAGCATACCCCAGGCAAGTTAGATTTGGTTCATCACAAATTTAATAGCCAATCGCGGGCAAAGAAACCTGAAACCTCCAGTGCAGAGCGGACTTGTCAGCGCAGAGAGTGAGAGTTTGCATTTGCACAATCACTAACCTTCTGTTAGCCACTGTTGGTTACAAGCTAACAAGCTAAAAAACAACATGAACAAATTACAAACTACTCTTACCTTGCTGATACTTCTGCTAGTAGTCAGTTTTGGTGCACAGCAGAATCATAATCTGACTCTGAGTCTGACTGAAGCTCAAACAGGTATGGCTGAATATCTCACATGTTTTCTTTAATGCTAACTGTTAGCCATCTGAATGAGCACTGCTCTTTTACCAGTCAACCTAGGGTAAGCAGCGGTGGTGGGCAACTCATGGGGAAGAAAGAGTAGATTTGTTTCCAGCCCTTTTCAGAGTGTTTGTTTAACTTTTTTGGGAGGAAAATCATGTTAAAAAAATACTAATAATATCAGAGTATTTTTACATAAACATGTCAAGAGAGGAACTTTTGAAAAATTATTGCATACTTTCAGAATTTATGGTCCAAGAACCTGAGCAGCTTGTGTTACAGTCCTTGCAGAGGTAAGATTGTTTATTTTAAGATCCAGCAGAATCAAAGTCCACCAGAGACTCTTACAAGTCAAAAAAAGAGAGAAAGCCAAAGCCCATTTCGCTTAACGGCCTGACAACAGTTCAACTTATTTCATGCTAAAATCTATGGTTCTGCTTCCAGGTTGAGTAACACCAAGAAGCAGGCTGTGCACACAGTGATGGGCATCTGGATGGTCTCCTTCATCCTGTCTACGCTTCCAGCAGTAGGCTGGCACGACACTATTGACCGCTTCTACACCTCTGACTGCCGATTCATTGTGACTGAGATTGGTCTGGGCTTCGGCGTGTGCTTTCTGCTGCTGATCGGTGGCAGTGTGGCCATGGGTGTGATATGCATCGGCATCGCTCTCTTCCAGACCTTCTCCATTCAGGCCGGCCACAATGCTGATAAGAACAAGTTTAACGTCCCCACCATAGTGGTGGAGGATGCCCAGGGGAAGCGCAGGTCATCCATCGATGGATCAGAGCCTCTCAAGACGTCACTGCAGATCACCTACCTGATCAGTGGTATCGTCTTCATCTATGACTTCTTGACCGGCTTCCCCATTCTGGTGAGTTCACTGAATAAAAATGATTGCAGTTAATGGGGGATCCTGTCAGAGAACCAATCAATTTAAAGGTTGAGTAGAAGAAGCAAAAATTCCAAATGAAGTCATCTGTGTATCACCATGGGCTCAATCAATCTAGCTCTACAGGGCAAACTTTATATACAGATGTTAGACTTTTGTATCGTTGTGACTTGAGGTATTCATCAGTGTTTTGTGAAATTTCTAGAGTTCATGTAGCTCCAGATTGCACCTCTTACCTCTTTTCAAGACATTTAATTTACAGAGCTAAGCATTTGTTTTTCTGAACCACTTATTCCTGGTGAGGGTCATTTAACGCTACTGCCTGCCAGTCTGAGATCATAGCTAGAGCTCCTAAAGACTCTTCTTCTGCAGGTTAAAAAAAAAATTTTCCACTCACCTACATAAACATTAGGCTTGCTGCGGTAGTTGGTGTGACCAGTGTTATGCAGTGTGCGGGCCTAGACCGATTACATTACTTACCCACTGCCCCCACCGTCGTTTTGCTTTTTTTTTTCATCAATACCTGGCCAGACGATCAACACTACAAATACTGCAATGCTGAGTCTGATCCGTACAGCAGCAGCAGAATTGCAGAACATAGCGGCAGGAGTCAATTTTCACTTTTCAAGTGATGAGAGTAAGGAGAGTTGACCAACAAGACGATGACGGAGGATTTGATGTCAGCGTGAAAAGCAAAAGTGCCTTTTTGGCTACATTTGTGATTTAAACTTAATTCTAATAGGAAACAAAAGGAAACCTGGTAACATTGAGGGACAACAAGTTGGATACCTTGTTGAGAAGTTGGAGGTTTCAGCCTGTAGCCGTCAGTTCTTCATCCAACAGCTCACTGTGGCTGCTCCTTGTTCAATCATTCCCTGCATTATTTCAAACTGATCCACTGTTAAAAATGCTAAAATGAACATTTTCTTGTTTTGTAGATTTCTTAAGAACAGTTGCGGTAAGAGCTAAACTTATTGACACAGTGCATTTCCCTTGAATACTTCAAAATAAAAGTCAGCTCCTGTTTTGTCAGATAAATACTTTTAATGTGCTGCAGCAGTAGGAGTTTTTTGGTTTACATCAGCACTACCTTAGTACAGCGCTCTGCAGATTATGGCCAGTGTAATTGGTAACGCTGGTGTTGAGTCATGAGTTCATTAACCCGTGGGAAAATTTCCTCACTGTGGCATCCTGCATTATTATTTTTGCAAGTATAAATGAATGGAAAGAACATCATCCTAAATAACTGTTTCAGATAAACCTGACAGCCAAAAATAAATTCATATGAATTAAGGTTTGTACACATACACACTAAGTTGGCGCAGCTTATGTTATAATTGTGACTTACAGCTACTAATGGTAAGAACTTCTGTGTAGAATATTTTTTCTAGTTTTTCAGATGGAGTGTATAGCAAATTCATGCCTCCTCTTATAAAACATGATGCACTTACATGTAGTGAGATCAAACTGATGACCTGTTTGTCACTCAGACTTCTCAGAATAAGACAGATAAATAGAGATGGCACTGGAGAGGGTAACAGCGGACAGGGTTGGTCCCACTAAAAATTAAAAATTAATGTGAAAAGAAAGGTTAGAGGGTAGATTTTATCCACTGTGGCTCCTGTAACTATGCCATACTGTTTTATTATTTACATGAACGTCAATGTTTTTGCTCATCTGGGGCTGTAAGTATGTCAGGGTGTGTACAGGATGGATGGTGTGTGTGCTTTTATGTACAGTCTACAGTGTGTGCCTGTTGGAAGAGGGGTAAGGGGTTCTGACTGTATTCTGTCTATAATAAAAAACAATAAGAATATTTTGGCCAAGGAAATTAGAAAAGCTCTAACAGTCTCATGCTTGTAGGTTGCATACTTGGCCTGCCTGAGTCAGGTACATGTTACAGTTAAGCACTGGAATCATCTTTCCTCTGTTGTCTTTAGAGGAAATCCAGGCTTTTGCAGAGTGTAACTCCTCTCTGCTTTGCAGGGAAACTGATCCTGCAAGTGCATTATTGGTGTGTGAAGGAGCGAGCTCTGTTTCAATGTGTAGCCATTTGGTTTGCAAATGCTACCATCGGGTTCTCATCCATTTTTAAACAAGTAAATTCATTGGTTTTCTATGCAGACTTAAGAGCCTGTGGAAAGCTCAAGGCTTATTGCTTGTGATGCAGCCAAACCAGCCAACCTGTTGTCCTAAAAGTAACTGACTGTGGTAGATTCTTTTCCATGTGGAAAGTGTCCTTTGATAGTTTTTGTTTTTGTTGAAGGAAGTATCCTCTGCTCATGTTTAAGACACATGTCTGTCCACAATCTGAACAGTTTAATTGCAAGTGTTTATTTTAATGGGTTTTGTTAAATGAGGTTTGACTGGGATATGGTATCACTTTATTGCCTCTAAGCTGGAGAAAAATATCTGTTTCAAAGTGCCTTAGTGCCAGTTTATATATAATACATTGCCTCAGTTCTGTTTTCATTTGCACAAGCCATCTGTTAGTAGTCATTTTTACATAAGACAAACCTTTTTTTAATTAAGCGTTGTACACCTGAGGCAAGTCAAATAGAAACTTTGCACAAAGCAGCACAATCTGCACATGCCTTTAATACTGAAATCTGAAGCACACAGCAAGAAAACCAGTACTCTGCTGCATAATCATGGGAGAAATAAGCTATGTGTTCCTTACTGTCATTGTTTGCTTCAATTCCAGCAATGACATGGCTGAAACAACCTCACATCCTGATACTGTGGGAACCAATGACAAACCTTCTTGCAAAGTGGCTGTTTGAGCGAAATTAACATTGTACAACAGCTGCTTCAAAGATACACAGAAGAATAAATTATTTTTTGGAATATACTTTCCAATGCAGTTTCTGTGCTCAGTTGAGTGTCTTATGCCTTATATCAATATGTCTTACTGTTTTGTTGTGAAGATGAGAACAGCAGTGCAGGAGGATCTAAAAATCCATAACCATAATATTCAATTTACAAGCAATATCACATCATTTTTGTTGTTTTATATTAAAATAAAATGTAACACTTTCACTAAAATGCCTCAAGATAGAATAGTCTTTCTTATGTTCCTGTTACATGAATTCTCTCCAAGACAAAAATTAAATGGGGACACAATAACAACTTAGAGGTCTTGGCTTTTGAATTGATCTTAAATTATGCCTTAAAGTCATGCTTCCTGCTCTCTGTAGAATTATGCAAATCCGCTGCCATTTGCCAAGAGCTACGCTATCACAAGTCCTCCCAAAAACACTCTCTCAAAAATGGTCTCTCTTTTAATAAGCTGACAAATCGATTGCTGTTTGCATGTATATGCCTCAAAAAAGGACTTTTTTACTCATTGCAAAACACTGGTTTGCCTAAAATCAGCCTTTGCCCTAAAACAAAGAACATGCAGGGTCACACTGAGATTTTTTGGGAGGCTGTAGCATGTTAGAGCCTGTATCAAAAGGTAATGTGAAAAAAGCTATAGAGACTGAATGAACTCCATTATTAAATCCTTGCTGGTAAGAGCAATTACTCATCACTGATGAGCTCACAGGTCTTTAGGCACCGCAGTTGCTGTTTGTTGTTCAAAAAGAAACAGAACAATGGAAAATGTTTTTTTATGAATTAGCGAATTTCAGTGTTAGATGAAACATGCATATTAGAAATGCCACCATGTCTGTATAATGCCTCTAATGTTATTGTGTGCTGCCTTATTATTGTGCATCATATTTTTACTTGTAAGGTTTGACAACATCACGCCTCCATACTGAGATGTTTGAAGTCAGGGTCAGAGGTGAAACTTCATTCTCATTGTTTCAAAAAGCTGGAATTTGATTTAAGAAGACAGTGGTGTATATCTCTTTCACAACAACATCCTATTGGGTTTCTTTATGTGTATAACAGAGAGGGTAGTATAGTACTACTAAAGGATCATATGTCTAGTGCAGTGTAAAAAACAATGAAAAGTCTTCCAGCCGTCTGTAATCAGCTATTTAAATGCATGGAAAGCTGGAAAACACATACAAACATTTTCATATGCTAGAAAAAATGTTATGAAATGTGATCTTTAAAAAGGAGTGGCCATCTATATATTTGTTTGTCTAAGAAATTACAATTACGCAACACTAACACTCATTATGTAACTCCTAGTACCAGTAATGGTTACATCATTACCTCTGCAAATAGTCACATATTAAAGTTAGTGCAAGTCATTTGATGTCTCTTTGCTTAAGATACTGTTATTAGTTTAATGGGCTGTAAGAGTTTATATTTAGAGTTTAAAATGCACTGTGCTACACTGATAAGAGGTTGACCACTTTTAAGCTTTCTAAATAGTAGAAGCACTGGAAGCACCATATTTCTGATGCCAGAATGAGTGTTACAATTCTAGCATTGACAATTAACAATAATTAAATGCAGACATTTAATTCTTCTGCTCCTTGGCTTAAACTGTGTTAAAAAATCAGCAGATAATGTGTTCTGATAAAGAAAAAAAAGAGCTTTGTTTACTTAAAATGTCTTTTGTTGTCCTCAGTTTGCCTGGCGGTTTTTCAGATTGGGTCAGCTCAGTAAAAAAACTAAGAATAATATCAGGATGAGACTTTCTAACTTCATCAAACATGCAGTGAGGCTGCTGCTGTATGGCCACTGCTCGAGTTCAAGGTATGACCAGAGGAGGTGACCCCCTGAAATAATGAGTCTGAGTTCAATCAATCTAATCAGTGTTTTGGCCTGATGCATTAGAGGTCAGGGAGTAGGGAGTGTAGGGAGGTGGAGAGAGAGTCTGCACAAAAGCCAAAAGAACAATTAAACTTAATGAATTTTTCCTTTTTATGGCAGCAACAACAAGCATTAAGGTGCATTACCACTACCTACTATGACAAAGTGAAAAATAGAAGAAACAGAAATGTTTTAAAAGTGGTTGGATTGTTTACACAATATAATCATATGTGTGTTATCAACATAATATTCATATTTCATTTTTAAATATCACTGTTATTGTCAATACCGGTATATTGTGACATAATCAGTTCATACATACATATTTTGATGGAGATTGTACATGCTGCATAGGAGTTGTTGGCCTGCTTTGTTACATAGTTAGTATTGGAGCTCAGTCATGATGTGAATATATAACACCTCACATTTAATCAGGCTTTGAACCTGGCTCTGGCTGAAATGATAACTCGATTAATCATTAAGTCAACACATAGAAAAATTTTGGCAGACTGTTTTGGTAATAATTATTTGTTGAAGTCGTTCCAGCATGCTGTCTTCTTAGATGTGAGGATTTTCTGCTTTTCAATATTATCTTATTTTAAATTAAATTTTGTGATGTCTCCTTACTGTTTTATGTCATTTTGTAGACTTAATGATTAATCAATTGATTTAAAGGATAATTAACAAATAAATTGATAAAAAAGAAAAAAGTAGTTGTAGCACAAGTTTATGTGTGTATACTGTATGTCACCAACAGCATATAGGCTGCTTGTAGAATTGGTTAATGCCAGAGTTCCTGCCTTTACATAGTCACATGTACTAATATGCAGGATCAGCGGAATAATGCTCAGCAACCTTTTGGTAGGGGGTTTGGTTTTTGGTAGTTTGTATTTGTTTTCTGTTGGTACACTTTTTCTCTGTTCTAGAGTCATGACATCTTGTCTGTAAATGCAAGAATTGAATTTAAACAAACGATACCTACCTGGTAGTCCTGTAGAATACGTCTAATGTCTTCTCAGGTCACCACTGTCGTAGTACATTATCGGTCAGATGTCTGATTGAGTTTTGTTTGACTGATGAATGAATAGACCCATTTACACCTGGATCCCCAATACAACCACAGCAGCATCTGTTAACCACTGAGCAGCCCCATTGTGGCTCGTTCGACACCTCCCTCCACATCATTTGCATTGAACTACAAGCTACTAAACTAGTCATCGCTAAAATATAAATAAAACATGATCCATTAAAATGAAAGAACTCAATCTGTTTCAATTCATTTTGTCCTAACTTTTAAACAAAACAGCCTGAGGAAGCAATGCTTCAGTAAACATATGAGTCCTGTCATAGAGCATCAGTCAGTGCATTAACTGTGTGCAGATCCATGCTGAATGAATTTAATGAGACTATGCAATTTAACAATAGGAAGCAGTTTAAGCCCTCGCCATACAGTATTAAATATAGTATGGTATAGTAAGCTAATTATGTTTTTTCTAAACTTTGGCTGACCCTGCACAGGTGGTGAGCTTTGCCAGTCTGAAGTTCGATCGCTCCTACAACTGGATGGTGTTGTGCGTGCTGTGGTGCTCCATTGCCCAGTCCATCCTGCTGCCCATGTTCCTCTGGGCTTGTGACCGCTATCGGGCTGACATCCGCATGGTGTGGGAGAAGTGCGTCGCCATTATGTCCAACGACGACTTGGACGAAGGTAAGCAACAGTCAGGTGTCTCCCTCCTGTCCGGCTCCCCTTTTTTCCCCTCTTCTTCACCTGATGATGGAAATATGGATGATGATTCCTATTCCCTAAGACAGCTCAGTGTGAACTAGTAAAAGCAAACTGGCAAAGGTTGCTTCCAAAATTGATTTGGTATATTTTTGCAGAAATGCTTTGATGTGAAATTGCAAATGATTTGCCTGAGTTTACAAATTCCAAGGGACAGTGACGGACTCGGCATGACTCTGAATTCAGGGTTTGGACACAGAGTCGTTTGTATAGAGAAGTGTTCTGGACTGTCTTTGGCCATAGGAATTACAGTGACAAATGTGATTTATCAACCTGAATAGTTTTGTCTCGTAGACTAGGGAGTAGTAGTACTTGGGGAAATTCAGTGCAGCAATATTACAGGAAGCCTGAAGGGAACAGAGGTTAGTATCAAGCTAAAAAATCCCTAGTTTATAGCCTGATGTTGGGTAGCAATCAAAAATGAATGTATTTGCATGGCATTTGTGCATTAGCAACCTAGACATGCTGTGGTTCACAATTCCAATTTTTTTTAATTAAATTATGACTGAGAATCAAGTGGTCATGATAATAAACATGTAAAAGTAACATCAAAAATCAAAAGCAGACCTGCATATAAGCCAGTTCTCATCAAAGATTTGTGACGAGAAAAGCAAACTTTGACA
>JAQQZW010000002.1:10543428-10553557 GCA_029814745.1 Zanclus cornutus | reverse complement strand
CCTCTTAGGTTGTAGTTGTATGTTTAAAGAGTTTTCTCTCACATGTGAACGTGGGTTTTTAATGTGGAAACTGGCACAAGGCAGATTTCCATTCAAAATAGGCCAGAGAAAAAGACACGCATGTAAACGTGTTTCACATACAGAAAGGGACACAAGTAGACTAGTCGGGTTTGAGGGATCATTTAAATATTTTCTATATAAAATCTGAGAGGTAATGACTTGATGTGTATCAGATGTTACCAGCACCCAACGTGATTTCTTAAAATTGATTCCATAGTCTAACCAGGGGAAAAATAAAAAAAATAAAAAAACCTACACAAGTTAAACGAAGGAAAACAATAAATTAAACTTATCACCATAACCAGAAACTTTCTTTTTATTGTTGTAACATGTTAAAATTAACCTTAACTTGTATTTACATGACAAGTAAAGTGGTACAGTAATAAAACTGAAATCAGTTAACCATATATCAGATGAATTTACTTATCTACTATGTTAGGTTTTCTGTGTTTTACCTAATCTATGCTACCCACTCTATGTCATGATGACATACATTGAATTGATCTTTTATTATCATTTTGGTACTGATTTGTTCAGAACACATTGTTTGTGTTCTGCTTTTTATGAAATGACAACATTTTGCAGTAAGGACTCGGGAGGCCTTGACAAAATGATGGTAACAAAAGGAACTCTCAGCGAACAGACACACATGGAATTCGTCAAGGCGGTGTGAAGTGGGGCCATGTCACCTGATGAGAGTTGTGTAGGGCTCAGCTAACACATAAATGGTGTAGGCTGGCATTGGCAGGAGGTAGTAGTTGAATAGTTGGTTGAGGATGTGGGATGAATGGGGTTGATTTAGGAATGTGTCCCTTACTAACAACATAATGTTACTTCCCTAACAATAATAGGCTAATCTGTAGATATAATTTGCTAAATACTTAAAGTTGACACCCTGAAAATGAGACCATATTATCCAAGGAAATTAGGTAGGTAGACAACTGTCTAGACCTGTAGCTTAACAAGATACACACAACTGGAGCAGGGCAATTAGCATGACTTGTAATCCATGCCGGCCCCAAGTCTGCATACAGTAAATGTCTTCTGAGCTTTGGCTTGACATCACAGATTAACAGCCAGTGGACAGATTGGCCGCTGTAGGCATGGTACACAGGAAGCCATAGAGTTCATAGTCTGTGGCCAAGGTCTTGAGGTTGCATACTGGCCCTGTGCACCAAGCACTGAATGCAATTTTTGTCAACATATAAATTACTAACACTTCATTCACACCAAGACCACAGAGATTTTGAAATTGGACAGTACTTTCAAATGCAAAATCCAAACAGGGATGGGCTACTTGACTCTATCATCTTTATAAAGGTAAAGTTGCTAATCTCTTGTAAAACACAGGCTGTAAGAATCTTCACATTCATAAGTGTACACACAATACGAATCAATCCTCATTGTTTCTGCATAAGAAACATAAGTGGTGTTTCACCATCATTTGATCAACAATACCTTTGTGTTCACTGACCACCTGTTTAAGTGGTAAGAGTTATTCACAACGACTGTCTTTGAATTCAGTTAGATTTGGTTAGGACAGAGCTTTGGAATATTCAATCATCCCTCTTTACTTGCTACATCTTGTCTTTCATACCCTCAGGTGTGCATAAACTACAGGTTATGAACTGAAATGTGAAATGTCTGGTTATCATATCAGCATCGGCCACAAGAGGCGGGTAATTTTCTGTTATCGGTATCAGCTGAAAGATATCCTCATTGTGCATCCAAGTATTTGTCTTAAGGTAGGTCGGAATGCAATCACAATCCAAAAAACTGATAACACCTTTACAACTTGTTATTTCAAAGGTTTTCCCAGCTCTTCGCTCATTTGTGTGTTCTCAAGTCAGGTTGAGGTCCATGTTCCACACTGACGTTAATGGGTTCAATGTGTCCTCAGGAGGAGACATGAGTACACACATGCGCGTGAAGGAACACACGCACACACACACTGTTGTGTTTTAATGACAAATGATGGCCTCTCACATAAGACAGCCCAACCCAGCATTCAGCTAGTTAGAGGCATTTCACATCCCATGATTTATGCTATGTTACGTTTAAACAGAGACCGGATATGAACTGATGTGACAATCCTTTGTGATCCTTGTGCCTGCCAGTGGGCACACTTTTATCCTAAAGATGGTGAATGCCGCACTCCTATGCCAATGAGATGGGACACTAAGGCAGGCTCAGTAATTTACCAGCAGACATGTATGTGTATCAACATCAACATACATGGGTTAAAGATACTGTGACTTTAATGTCAGTCTTTGTTTGGTAATTTATAAAGCACAGACCCTATTTTATGAGAAATTACACTATATGATTATCAGTTATGTGGCATAACTTTTAGTTTGATTCACATTGCAGTAATACCTTAGGCATATCCCACTATTGCTGTTGTTCTTTATTGAAAAATAACAGCTCAACTCTATAAATGCTCAGAAAATATACAGTATGTCAGGTTTAAGATAAAAAGGCTGTGACTTGATTGCACATGTCACAGCATTAAAGAACAACACCTTGTTTGTCAGTTAGTCTGCCGTGTCTCATTTATCACATTCAGCCTGAACAGGTAAATTTGCATTTTATCAGTTGTGTGAAAGAGCCTCACAGTACCTGCTGTGTGTGTGTATGTGTGTGCAGTATATGTGTACTATAAAGCCACTTAACAGCAGCATTTCTTACATATTATTTAACTATGTGCCACTTGTATGAATTGATACATTTTGGCTCTTAAGTACATATTCCTCACAAGGCAACACACCTTAATGTCACACACGGACTTGTAAGTATGAAATTATACCAGCTGTATCAACAGGCAGGGAGATAATATTGTAACTGAAAGCAATATTGGCTGACACACCCTGAAAAATTATTTTTTACTGTTACTGTTGTGCCTGAAATTCTATTCATAAATTGCTATTCCTAGAATAGCAGATCATTATTAGGGAGCAGTCAGCTAACACATCTTTCCATATCAAATCTGACTGTGCTTTTTGGATGTTTGGCTTCTTTTTTTATATATACATGGTATACAGCAAATAAGCACTTGCGTTTGTATTTTGCATACTTGCAGTAGCCAAAGAGAACAGTGTCTGCTCTATGATTACTGGACTGTGAACCTTTTAACTTAATACATTCTCATGATGAAAGATGTAGCATCATTGTAAAAAACTGTGGAAGGAAAAGATTGCAAGTGACCACAAACCTACAAATAATATTGAGAGAATGTAGATGCTTTTTTTTTCTCTGATTTTCCTGTCATACCATATAAATGGCACACCCCACAAGAGACGCAACGCTCTCTTAGAAAGTTGGCAGCTGACACTAACCAACACTTCTTGACTTGCCAGTAAATGCCAGCCACTCTGACAGGTAATAAAGAAACATTTGAAAAAGGTAAAGAAACATCAGGTAAAATAATAGTGGTGTATTTTTATGTTTGTAACAGCTACTGTGGCTGGTGAATACAAAATATTTCCTACCCAGCATTATGTCAAAAATATAAAAAATAGCTACTGAATATAGCTTGGCAAGAGTGTATACCGACTCACTCTGCCACTATACACAGTGACTTACTCCTTTATTCCCTACAACAAGCTCATAATTACAAGATGCATTACTCATAAGTATTACTATTATTGTTATAAGCATATATATGAATACATTACTGTGTATGCATATAGTGTGAATATATTACTATGTATATTGAAGTAAATTAGTTTTTTGTGATATTGATTCATCAGAATTGTACATGCCACGTCTTAAATGGACAAGCTGTTGTTAACCTGTAAAGTGTGATCTCAAGAAAACTGATATATATAAAAAAAAAAATAACAATGTTTCATAGTTTCCACAGCTGTATCAGTAGAGATCACAGAATTTGGTGTCATCATATTAAAGCATTATCATATAAGAATGCTAAATCTCATCTGAAATATAATACACAGTAATATATAAGTAATAAGTTTATAAGTATTTCCCAGCCTTAAACCAGACTAAAAGATGGGTAGTCTGTATGGAATGAGTTTGAACTATTTAATCTAAGAATTGATTGAATTCGGTGGCAGTTTAATGTGTTTGTTGAGCTTTCTAAGTACTATTCAGCCTTGCCTTTGCTATAAAGTTTTTGTTGTCTCAAGGTATTTCTTGCCTGCCTCAGTTAGTTCAAGCACTGTTCTGTTGAAGTACTGTAGCAAAGTAGCTATCGGCTATACAGTACACAGCCTAACTCACTGTGGATATGCAGGTTTACATGGCCTCTGTGCTCGACGAACAAAAGATTTTTTTGCTTGGCCTCACACTAGGCCTACAGTATACGTTTTTGTCTGATGTGTGTCACTGATGACGTGATAGATGTGTAAATTTACCATTGAAGGCATTGTTAGCCCAAACCAAACCAGAATAAACCGTGGGGGATCCTGATTCCCCATCAGGCTAATTTAGACAGAATACCCAGACCCAGACTGAGACTGCAGGACCCACCAGCCAAACATTGGCACAGCATTTGTCGGCATCCCCTGCTTTGTGACGTTGCAGCGGTATGCGTAGAATGCTTGTTACGCTTGTAAGCTTTGTCAGGGAGATTGAAAATGGGACACGCATATACAGTCCATTGAACCATAAAATCATTACAGTTAATCATAGAGGTAAGAAAGAATCCCATCAATTTCAACATTAAACAGGTCCCACCCATAGTAAATGTAATCATTGTCACATAAACCCATGTTGCTTTGTTATACACCAAAATGGTCAGGAGGGTTTCTGAATGTTTTTGCTGTGGTCACATGACAGGCAGTGCGGTGCACATGAACACTTGCACAAATGAATAGGACTGATTCATATGGCTGCCTCATTGGTCTCTGTTTTGGTTCACCTAGAGACGGAGACGAGCACCATGAACAGTGAATACTGTCTGTCAAAAACCATGCAACCACATCCCCTAACGCTTCCCACTGTAACACCACTCACAGCGCTCTCAATGGCTGCACAATCAGATCACTGTGTGAGAGTGTTGAATAGGGCTGGAGGGACAGTGAATCCTCCTGCTTCTATACTGAAATTGTGAGGAGGAGCAGAAAAGGGGAGGGGTGGCAGTCTTTTAATGGCTTCATACTCCCTTTCTCATGTGCTTCCATTTCCCCCTCCTCTCCATCCCTTCCTCTGTGTCAAGGCTACAAGACATGCTCGACCTTTTCTGCCTGCTGCCTCTTTCTTCCCTCATCTACCTGTCTGTGCACAGAATGACCCTAAAGATAAGTGTTGGTCCCACCCATACTGCGTGCTTGATGCCCAGTGCATCTGCCGGCACACCACTAGCTGTCCGTCTGATGTTATTATGTATGCAGCAACCATCAAGCTTCTCTTGACCCCTCATGATCTCAGCCAGTGGTGCTGTCACTATTGTGAGCTGGCTGATTCTAAGATGGCTGAAATTCAGGTCACGGTAGAAGTGAAGTACTGTGCCAGTAAAAAAATGTGTCTCCACCCCTCTTTCCAAAATATGTATACCGTTATGTGCATACCCACACGTACACACAGTTTTTGTTACCAACCAATCTGTTCTTCCTGATGAGCTGTTGGGTAGCATCGCCTCCTAAGAAATCTCACAGTCTGTCTCTGTTTCCTCTTCTCATCCGAGGTGACAAAGTAACACCAGTCACCAGTAAAATGCTGCCAAATCTTTGGCTATGGCTTCTGAATTTGCCATCTGTGTTTGGCAAATTTAAATGTTCAATATTCTGTTATTTCAGAATCTTATTCTGTTCTGCAGATCCAAGTAGCTGTCGATAGGGACTGGAGATGGCTAGTGAATGCTGACATTTGCAAGATTTGTAGCCTTGTAGAAAAGTTAGTGCACACTAAGTCACACCAGCTTTATTCCAGCCACCATACTCTACAAGCTTCTCAAGTCTCCTCCGTAAATCATGGCTTGTGCATGCTGTGCTGAATTGAAACGGCTGATCAGTGACCTATTCAGATGGGTTCAGTTAGCCTGTTGTATTTCCGTAGCTCATATTAACATAATAAAGGTTGTGTCAGACTGGGACCTTGAAAACCATTATTAGTTTGACTTTGAATAAAACAAAACACCATGAATTTCAGATTACAATTACTAGATGACAATGATTTTGCACTGTGACAGGATCAAAAATTATTACAATTCAATTCAAGGAATGGCAGACTTTATTCTAAAATCTTAAAAACCTAAACTAAACAATTAGTTGCATACTGTATAGTGTTTTTAATCATGCTTTTCTTCCTAATGTGTGTTAATGTGTAATTGAATTCAAGATATGCACCCCTGTAGATTTAGACATCTTCCCCCACCACACTGCTCTGCACTGAGGCAAAGTAATGAAATGAGTTAGTGAATCAGCAAGGATATCTCTTTCTCAATCAGAGGGAACATGGCCGGTACTGGCCAGAAAGGCTGAGGAGCTGGCAGCACTGCAGGGTAGTACTGTATATGGTTACGGACAGAATGTAAATATTCATATCAGCTGGTCAGGCAGGCTTCAAATTCATGGCTTAACACCACCAGCCTTGGAGTTGGCTGCCTCTGCCTGGTCCTGTAACCCAGCCAACTTTCAGCTGGAGCTGAGTGGTGACGACCGGAGGAGTGTTTGCAAGGTCTCCATAAGAGGAGTAATGTTTTCCACCAGTAGATGATGGATCCCAAATCTCACCAACCACTTTCGCAATGTTTCCAGCCACTGTAAATATGATTTTCAGGATGTAATGGTAGCAATAAACAATGTAGCGCTACTTTTTAATGTGAGAAGCCAGGTGTTTTTCAGTTTTTTTTAATATATTTTTTTTACCCATAGGCTGGAAATCAAATTAATTACTACCTAATAAAAGATTTGTGTTTAATGATGTTTATCTTGTTTCCACCCTGTGCTGTCCAACAACCCTTCCTTCTACTCCCCCACATACCACATCACCCTCCAGGTCTACGAGTGGAACAGGAATTGGTGACATCTTATCCACAGGTGGTTGTGGTACGAGTGCCCACGCCCTGGGTGCAGTCAGATAGTGATATCACTGTGCTGCGCCACCTGGAGAAGATGGGCTGCCGGCTGATCAACCGGCCCCAGGCCATACTCAACTGTGTCAACAAGTTCTGGACCTTTCAGGAGCTGGCCGGCCATGTGGTGCCTCTTCCTGACACTTTCTCCTACGGTAAATCAACAGCAGATGTTCACCTTTTTCACAGTGTTGAAGTGTTGAGGTAGCAGTGTGTTGTTGTAACTAAGACGTATGTAGCAGCGTGTTTCCCCATGATGGATGTGGGATGCAGCTGGCTTTGTTAATCTATCCACTTCCAAGTGTGAGGACAAGCACCGACCTTGAGTTCGACGATATTGAGTCCACACTGGATTCTCTCCTATGTAGGGCTCTTGGAGCTCTGTGCAGACCACAGAAGACAGACTAAAATTCTGTGAGCAGAGTACATAAAAGAAGTGTTACACACAAATGCGCAAATGAATAAACACCTTGGCTCTAATAGAGGTGTCCATCACAGCACTGCCTGAACAGCTTCTTGTAAGAAGTCCCACTTACAGAGCTCAAAGTGAAAATTGTTTCATACAGCAGTTTCTTTGTGAGTTTTTTTCATCGTGCTTAGTATTCACCAAACTTTTATGGACAGCTTTTGCTGCTTAGGTCAGTGATATTACTGTTAGTGTTTTAATCAAATTTAGTGAAAGTGAGTAAACACAAGCTATAGATTATGGGAAACAAAATATATGTAAATGTTGTCTGTAAATATGTATAAACACATTATAAGGGAATGTTACTTCATTATTTATAGTCAAATGATATGAGCATGAAAACCAGCACTGCTGCGTTAGGTATGTTTTGTTTTTTGTTTTTTTTAACATTTCAGATAAGTTGCATTACCAGCTTTAGTCCACGTGTCTGTACCACAGATGTATAAGCCATCAGTTATACCTCCATGAGTCCACTGCAGTTACTCAAACAACAGAAGTCCCATTTCCATATCTATTTAAATCCTCATTCCTGTCCACTAAACCACATATAATTATCATTTTTGCAATTTATTCTAACATCACTAACCTACTATTGATGATGGCATGGTACATGTGGATGCAGCCCACACAACACAAGCCAGGCTGCTTTTTATGGTGTAGTTTGTTGATATAGTAAGGCAAAACAAAGCCTGACAACCAACACCACGCATATCTTTCTGTTTTTCAAAGATCCACAGTGCAATGGTGTTTCTGAGAGCAGAAAGAGAAGAATACAGACAGAGGGAAAGAAAGACAGGAGGGGGGTGTTTGGCCTACATTCCATTCGTCTTTCAGCACAGTAGGCCAGGCGATGCATGCAGAGTGGCTGGAGAGCTTATGTAACACCCCCCACACACACACACACACACCCCACACCCTCCCGCCTCCCACTCCTCCCCAACGCCCCACCCAATGCTCCCCTCATGATTTTTCAAAATAAAAGATGCCATTGCCGCCCTTCTGCCCTCCACCTCAGCAGCTTATGACGTGGTTGGACCCACATTTGCTGTCTGCTCTCTCCCCTCCTGTGCTCGCTCTATTCTCCCTCCCGCTCACTAAAAAACACAGTGTGAATCAGTGCATCTGGAAAAAGCTGTATGACAGGGTAGTTCACATCTGTTCCCTTGACTTAATGCCAGATAAGACCAGACAGGCACAAAAAGATGGAGAGGGAGACAGAGAAGTGGCGATGGAGAGAGCAAGGGGATATAAGTTATTAACAGCTCCCATTTTTTTCAATATTTTTGATGATTTTCCAATCATTTCTCAAGCCAAAGCAGAGAAAGCTGAAGCTCAGCTGTTGCTGCAAGCTGCCATTCGCAATCAGTGTCAGATATGGTCAGCTGCTTCACATTACTGCCTCCCTTCAGTGACTGCTCTGTTCCAATCTCATGAATCAAGCTACAAAATAAGTATAAGCTCAGGACAAAACTCCTACAGCATTGGTGTTTTGAGTCGCTTCTGTTGCCATAGCAACAGACTACTTTGCCTCCTCCCACCCCACTCCATCTGCTGTAATGTGTGAACTGTGCTACAAAACAAGGACAAGTTTTATAATATATTCTACACCTCTGCGTGGGCTTATGATTGTGTGTGCGCGTGTCTGCCTTGCGTTTGTGTGCATGGGCATTTCCCAGGAGGGCATGACAACTTCCGTAAGATGATTGACGAGGCAGAGCCGCTGGGCTACCCTGTGGTGGTGAAGAATGCACGTGGCCACAGAGGTAAGACCATCAGGCTGTTTCATCTCGTCTTGTCACCAGCTCTGTTCACTGCACCACCCCTCAAAAATCCACACAGCGCAGGCCCCTAATGGCAGCTCTGCCCACCCTCATATGAAATTCACTGACACAGTGTTAAATGATTAGGACTGTGGTGCTGGAGCAAACACAAAACAGAAGCTTGTATAACTAACAGTATGGCTGCTAGGTTAGTTTACTAATTGAGCCTAGTTTCCTCATTTTGCCTGAATTCACATAGGACTTGTGTGGGAAGTTCCAGCCTTGTCATTAATGCTGTGCTTCCAAGAGATAAGCCCCAGTGTCTGCTGCCCATTAGCACTTTCCCATTCATAGTTATCGACACTTGAGTGGCTCTGCAATTGTGTGAAGGAACAACAATGGACCTTGGTTTGCCTGAGCTGTCATCACAGTGCATTGTTAAGGAAAGCAGCCGTTGGTCAACCACTAACTTGACCCTTTTTATGCAGTTCAGCATCTCCAGGGTTGCTGTCCTCCCCTCTGCGGTTGACCCTTGACATTGGCTGAATTCCAGCTTGCTTTCCTTCTCATGAGTAAACAAGGCCTCTGAACAAATGTAAAGGGCTGTTTCAAAACCTTAAGAATTACTGATACTATTAGATTTTTATACTAGATTGCAAATTTAAATTTCACATGCTCTTCCTGGCCAGTTGTTGGGATGTGAGATCTTGTAATTCACAACATAGTGTATGACTTTGGGTGCACATCATCAATACACAAAGTTACAGGATAGTAATTCCTTGCTTGTCTTGTTTTTGACTTGTAAAGTGT
>JAQQZW010000002.1:10497618-10510988 GCA_029814745.1 Zanclus cornutus | reverse complement strand
GGTTCTCCTCCAGCTGTACACATATGTCAGGTGAATACATGCACACACATGCATAGATATATTTATTTACATTGAACCAAATATTATAAAATTGTATGTGTTTCCTGATAAGCAGAATGAGGTTATAGCAAAATCAATAATTACGACACATGGTGAAGTTGTTGCCCTTCCTCTGTTAACGTTCGCTGCTCCTCCAACCAGGAAGTATAATGAAAAGCAGAGTCAGCACAAGACCAAGCTGCGTCAGGCAAAGCAAGTCTTTCTTAAGGCAACCACACAGAGGGACCGCATCATCCAGAAACTGGAGAATGACCTGGTGTTGACCTCCAGCCTCTCTCACAAGGTCACACACATGATGCAGAACACTGTCTGAGTCCCTTTACTTCTAAATATGTTAGGACAGAAATGTGTTTGTTAGAGAATTATTTCCTTTTTTGTGTATTTCTTGGTATTTCATCTGCTCCCTGATGGCTTTCAGGAGAAGGAGAGGATCCATACAGTGATGGAGGAAAATGAGAAGCTTTTGGAGGAGAAAAGGGAGCTGCTGCGGATGATAAGCGAGGCAGAGGAAATGGGCAGCAAAGGCATGAGGACCGCCTCCACTGTCCAACACAGGTATCTTAATGAATCACACTAGTGAATCACTTTTTTAAATCATACCCGCTGCTGCGTCTTTGGAAGCGGCAGTTTTGGTACTTATTCAAAGTGAAAATCAAGTGTTGTTATTGGACATCAAATGTCTATATGCAGGTTAGGTTAAACTGAAGTGTCTCATTGCTGCCATCATTGATCAAAATCTCAACCAGGAATTTAAATATTAATGTCAAGGAGAAGTACTTAATGAACTAATAGTGAAAAAATAAAAGGCCACTGATTAATTGGGTTTATGAGTTTGTCTCCTAATGCCATTGTTTAATTTGCCTTGTTGATGACTTTGATAATGTGTTATTGAAGACATAGGGGACACACTGTGGGTAAATTTTTTTCTGAGTGAATGTGAATGTCAATCTGTGCTCTAGGGTCAATGTACTAGAGGTGGAAAACAGACAACTTCAGGACCGAACCATGAAGCTCTCCAATCAAGTCAGTTCCTTAGAGCGTGCCCTTAGAAACGTCCAGTCGTTCTACAGCCTGGAGGTAACACCATGCAGATATTTCATATCTCAATGGGACATGCCACCCATAATTCACAGGTTTTCTTTATTGTCTTAAAACTGCCTGTGCAGCATTAGTAATATGAGATGAAATGTTTGCTGTTTGGCTGAGAATGCTACAAGGGGCAATCTATCATGGCTGAGGCTGTGTGTTTTTAAGGTAAAAAGAATTATCCAGACCTAATGTAAAATGGGTGACATGTCCCTCTTTTATCGTCATAAAAAGCATTGATGTGTCATTCATGGTTTACATGCTCAACAGAACGCCAAGAAGGTGCTTCCCTCTGAAAGTCTCTGTGATGGCATCCTGCACACATCTACGCTGAGGTATGGCACTTTTTGAAACAACTGTTTTGTTGAAATTACTTATTGGTTATTTGTGTTTCAGCTTAGAATCCCAAACTTAATTTTCTTGTTATGTAGGTTTACATTATAGGTGGATGCTTCTATGTCCTTTTTGTGCTGTTTCTCACTATGTCTGTGTCACCAGTCTGACGTCAGGTTCCTGTGACCCACTGGACTTCCTAGATGCAATCTGCCGTGTTAAGGTGGGTGAGCGTGTGGTAGCTGAAGGCACCCGAGCGTCTTTCTCCACACACCAACCATCAGAGCAGGGCTACCTGAATCTCACCTCCCCACTGGTTCCTCCAGACACGAAAGGCACAGAGGAGTGCTCTAATAAAAGTGACCAGGTTTGAGAGGTGGAAGGTTGTTGCCTGTGTTTGCAACAGTGGGCCACCAGTGAGAATGAATAAAGGAGTGAAAAAATATGCAGAATGCAAATAATCTTGATTTTTAAAAAAAATAATTTTAATTAATAATGAAAGGGAGCTTCCACCGCAGTTCTGCTCAGGGTCATCATCACTTTTGTAATGCAAAGCAGATTTTTGTTGGGATTGTAAGTACTGTTTTTTTGATCCAGGTTCAGACTGTGGGGGATTTTTCAAAAAAAAAAAACAAGCCTGTGCAAGTGTCAATCAAATCTTTTCTATGACATATTTTAAAAGAAACAGGATGTAATTGGAGATTTGATTTAAAAGGTAAAACACAGGTGGCAAAATCTTGTTTGTACGCACAAATGTGTGCATGTCTGAAAGAGTTAGTCAGTTGTTCGCATCAGCACACCAAAGCCAATCAGCATGCCTGAAAGCCTCATTTTGGCTTATGGAAATGATCATTATCATTTGTTTTTAAATATATAGGTACAAAATAAGACAATGCAAATGTCAAATAGACATTTCATGAGGGAGATTTAAGTGAGGGTGGTTTATACTGAGCACTTTATAAAAAGTTTTACTAGTGTTTACATTTTGGGAAAATGTAGCAGTGGACTGTAACAGTGGGTAAAACAGTATATCAATAATACGTTTTCCTCCAGATAAATTTAATCTTGGCAGTGTTTTCAGTGAAAAAAACACCAATGGTTTGCAGTAAAACAAATCTTAGAACACATCAGCTTTTTTACCAATTTTTTTACCCCAAAATTGTATTTATATCATATATAACATTGATAATACTGTGGACCTTCTTTATGTCTAACAAGAGCCTGTATGGTTACCAGACTTTAAATATCATGGTCCTTTTTATGAGATCTGTCACTCCTATTGCTTGTCAGCTGTAGCCACAGTATTTACAATGTACAGCTTTGCTTGTAGTTTAATGCCAAAAGAAAAAGCCACAGAATTCCAGGAGCATTTTTGTCTATTTCAAGCATCCCAAGCTTTTTTTCTTTTACACTGGTCAACCTCAGTGGTTTCCTCCAGGGACGCTCAATCAGAAAGTACATGTAGTCTTGTACAAAGAAAAGTGTGTGACATGGGAGTCAAATACACATTAACAATTTACATTTCACTGTTATTATTTTGTGTCAGTAATAGTTTGTACACTGTGGAAACTAAAGTCTGTTTCGTCTTCAATGTGCCCGAAATGATGAAGTGTTTAACTTCATCTCTGCTGCGCGAGTACATCGAAAAACAAAAGCCTGTTTGCAATAGACATGCAAACTGAGATCCAATGAAACAGAAAATGACTTTTGTTGTATCTGTGTAAATTCATTTTTAAACATAAAAATATTTTCATAAATAAAAGTGAACAAACAAACTCGATGCTTGTTTTTTCCTCCATCTTGCTCTCTAACACAGATTTGTTGGTTCAGTTTTTTGTAAAATCAATCAGTGGTGAATTTATAACAGTCTGTTTATTAAACAAGGTAAAGATACAAAGCTTTTTTTCCTTTTTTAAACATTGATAACCTTAGTTTAACTTCTCAGTCTTGGCTGTGCATATTTAGTCGTCTAGAAACTGTATATGAAACCACAATGCAAGACAGGAAAAAGTGTAATAAATCTACGCAATATCTTTTCATAGAGAACATGGGTTAAACAGTTATCATACAGATTACAGCTCAGGAACTCCATGCGGAAGGAAAAAAAAATGTTTACACGACTGAATACTGCAGAACACAATACAGAGTAATGGAAAAGGGATGATAAAACAGTTAAGGCTTACATGTAAATAACTGATATAAAACATGAATATTAATAACATACGGGTAGACTAAAATAATTACAGTAAGTTAATACATAAACTTTTACAAAACCAAAACAGAACATGTTTATGGAAACGTAAAAATAGGTACTATAAATGAGTAACATGTTTTACAGTACAGCAACATGTACATTTTCCCATTATCTCAGAAGAGAGAGTAAGTTGAAGAGGCAGGGTCTGTTGTTGGCGTAAATGTCTGTTTTCAGGCCAGTGGCTTGAGTAATAAGTTTTTATTCTTTTGAAAACATACTATATACTGTATATGTATTTTACATTATTCTCAGTTCCATCTCCAATGCAACGTCTAGCCGTAGCACCTTTTCTGAAGTGCCCTGAAGAATACAGGGTACCCTATTAGTACCATCCAGAGGTTAAAGTTACAGTAAAAATACAACAAACAATACTGTGTACAATAAAAAGAATACTAAGGAGAAAAAAAATAGAAGCATCACCTCCACATTAACATAATATAGACCTATGGAATATGACTTATACTGCAGTTTATTCCAAATGGGTAAAGCTTATTAAGGATTTCAAAAAAAAATACTTGACTGGGTCAGACAACTTCACATTTTGGTCCATCGTTTAGGTTTAAAATTTACCACTCGAGTAAAATTGAATTTCAGCTGAGGTGTGTTTTAAAAGTAGGGCTGAGTAGAGTCGAGCTGGCACTGATACATGTGCAATATATTCAATCTCTAATAAAAAAAAAAAAAAAAAAAGTCAAAGTGTAGCTGAGCAGAGAAAGCAGACACACACTAGAGCAAGATTCGCCTTCTCTTAAAACCCCAATGAGGTTTCATGTATGGCACTAGTTAATGGGACGTGAGGAAAACATAATGTAAAAAGCAGTGTTTCTTTGATCACAGGTTATGATCATAAAGGTGCCATCAAAATGAACATCAACTATGGAGCGAAAAGAGTTTGGAAATTAAAAACAACATTCATCTTTCTTCCCTTACATGCTGCTCTATTTTTGCCTTCCCAAGTCAACAATACAACTCCTCAATACAATCATTAAAAGTTTAAATTGTCATCTACCGATTGCCTTTCTTCAAATTTAGATGACCCTGTAAGTGTGAGTAAAAACAAATGAGTAACAGAAAAAGACTGTTTTTTACGGTATGCACAGTCAGTACTCTTAGCTGCCACAAGTAATGCCCTTTGGCATTTTCCATCCAACAAGATTGAAACAATTTGAGCCAAAACCACAAGGCCTAAAAGTGCTTTAAGATTATCTTTGGATGTTTCCAGAATACACCCAGCAAACCTTTTTTTTTTTTTTTTTTTTTAATCTACTTTCTCAATTCTTTCTAATGGCAAATATCATCTGGCACATTTTGGAAACCCATTTCATGGAAGAGGACAAGAAAAAAACTAAACTAAAACATTTCTAATGGCCAATGCATCCTGCAGTTTACATGACGCTTACGAAAGTGCTTATTAAATCTGACGCAAGACATTCTTTGCCACTCGATCCTCTGGACAACATCTAGCTATATTGTTACATTCACAAAATAACGCTGTGCTCATTTTTGACTGACGGCCTGTGTCAAGATGGAATGACGTGGCCTGTTTACCGAATGCTTATGTCAGCTGTCATAATGCTAATGTAAGCCTTATGTAGATGGCTGTGGGTGCAGGGCCTTGTAAGCTCCAGCTCCTAGACTTTGAATCCAACCTGCTGCTGAGCAGCCGAGGAGCTCAGATGAGGGAGATGCGTATGGGGATGCTGGGGGACTCGGTCCTCTGAGGCGACTGGTGGCTCACCAGGTGCTCCACCACCGTGTGTTTGGACATGTGCTTCATAAGGTAGGTTTCCTACAAAGACATGACAACACACCAAACAGTCCCAAATGAAATTACTGCCATTGAAACGACAGATTGGACAACAGCCTAAAATTAACCCCCTTTTTTTTCTTTAAATCTTTATCAGCAATCACAATAGAATTTTCTGAAGTATGACATACTGACATTTTATGTTAAGGACATCTAACTCTTTTCTTTACTCACATATTAACCAAAAATGTACCAGAGTTCCTTGTAAAAATAAGGCACATTCTGTATTAATGTATGACATCACTGAATCGAGCCTCTATCGAGAAGCACTCATTACAAAACAAACTGATAAGCTGCCTTTGAAGACGGATGTTGTCATGAGGAAAACAAAACACATAAGGAGAATCCTGGTAAACTCCTGAGCAGAGATAAATATTTATGCTAAACATTTCCTCAAATAAATGCTTAGTTAATAAAATGTCAGAAAAATATCAGTTATAATTAAAGCTCAACCGACATACTAAAATAGCTTTTTTTGACTGATCAACTGTTCAAACCTTAAGGATATTCAATTTATTATCATAGAACAAAAACAACAGCAAATAATCAAACTTAAGAAGCCGGAACCAGTACATATTTGGCATTTTTGGCTTAATAAAGGCCATTAAAATTATTCTGTGATGAAAACAATAGCCGATTCTCATCTCGATTTTCTGTCGATTGAGTAATCAATGAATAGTTTTGACTCTAGAGTAATCTGTTCTGTTTAGAGACATATTTAAGGATGGGAGGTAGAAGCAAACATTTGGACATTTGATTGGACTCTTTGATCCCTGCATGCTTGAATGTGGGGCCTTTTGGATTACAATAATGAGAAAAAGATTTTACTTCTTTTCTGTATGTTTGAATAGGAGCAAGAACACATTGAACTGTCAAATACCAGTGACAGGAAATGCTGCTAGTTTCAGGCCAACTGAGCTGGAGTTTCATCAAAGGCCATCATCTTATCAGCCATTTAAACGGCCTCTCTGAAGGCACGCTGGGAAAACCTGACACACAGGAAGACAACAAACAGACAACCTGCGGTTTACTCACTGAGGTGTATGCCCTGCCACACATGCTACAGCAGTAGGCCTTGGCATTTTTGATGGCGTGCGCTGACAAGTGGATCTGCAATGATGCGGAGTCTGAGTAGGCACGGTAGCAGTTAGGACATTTATACGGCTTGTCTTTATTGTGCTGCCTCTGGTGAGACTGTCAGGGAAGAAAAACGCAGACAAAGTTAATCTGATGAAAATTATGGACCCGTTTCTGTCTTTAAACATTCTTTGATGTGTAGTTGTCTACCTAAAATAACAGTTCTTGTTGTAATATCTAGATGAGCAGAATTAAGGTGTGTGACGGCGTACTGACCTGGAGGTTAGACAGCTGGGTAAAAGCCTTTTCACATCCGGGATGAGCACATTTGTAAGGCCTATCGCCAGTGTGGATTCTGTGGAAAAAGAAGCAGATATGAGTTAGAACTTTCACAATGTAGTTTTTCATGATTTTGATGAGAGAGATGACTGCAGTTGAACAGACTCTGCAACAAATTCTGTAACTCAAACGACCTGCTGCATATTGTCATCACAACCTTGAGACATCTAGTGTACTGTGAGAGAAATCCCTAACTAGAAAAAATTAAAAAATAGGAAAGATTTGATCAAAATTCCCCAAATGATATGCCTGAATTGTAATGGGAAGACAGCAGATAAATTTTCTGCAAGCAAAAAGAACCTGTGTGTGAGCAGTAGCTCCTCATCAGCTATTTTTTTTCAACCTCACTGACCAGACTTTCCCTGCTTTGTGTTCACAGCTGGACTGACCTGGTGTGCTGCTGCAGGTGTGACAGCTGACGGAACGAGTTCTCACAGTAGGAGCAGTGGTAGGGTTTGATCCCCAGGTGGATGCGCAGGTGCTGGGACAGGTAGGAGGCGTTGGCGAACGTCTTGGAACAGTGGGGACACTTGTGTGGTTTGGCCTCCGTGTGGGACTTGGAGTGAATCTGCATCTCTGACTTGGTTAAGAAGGTGATGGGGCACACTTTGCATCTTGGTGACAGAAAAAGAACACAAAAATGCATAAACATTATCAGATCGGTCAAGTTAAGTTAATGTTAGTCTAGGAATAGAGTCTTACAGGCACTATACAGCAGAACACCTTTAATGTTTTCAAGTATTAAACCATTGTGTCCCCATACCAAAAAAAAACCACTCCAGGCATTTTCAAGACAAATCAAGCATGATATGACCAATTCAGAATCCATATCCAAACTGCAGTAGGACTTGGTCCCAACAGAAGTCAGAGTAGAGTGTAATTCTACATTAATTCAAAAGAAATAGGTAATGGTTTGAAAATTCCTGCAGAACTGCATTAACCTCTGGTACGCTTTAGTTTTGTTACAAGTTTTTATGGTGGAAAACAACTGAGAATCGATTAAGTCTGGCAGCTGGAAGTCAGACCATTTAGATAATGATGTGACTCACAGCCTGGGAAAAAACTCCAGATCCTCATGGAAAACTGAAATAGAATCAGAGGAAGGAGAAATTTGCGATGTTTTTACAGGTGATAATAGGAGGCAAAGATCAATGAACAGTCCACTGAGTGAGGCATTCATCAAATCAGCTTATAGGTGCTTTTGCTTTGAGGTCTCGGAGAGGATGAGCGCATCTCAACAACTACAGCCTACTTAAAACTTGCCTATTGATCTTTTGTAGATGACAGTTAAATCTGTGAATTGGCTTTGCAAGGCGAGCAGTTAAAGGAAATAACCTTCTCTCTGAGCCACAGGAAAAACGCATTAACAATTATAGCAGCTTCCTGTGTCCAACCTGTAGGTTTTGCCCTCTTTGGGTGCGACAGTGACACAGCCTTGGTCAGCTAGGATGGGGTAGGGCACCACCAGCAGGGGACCAGATGGGTTTTCAGCTTTGATCTTCTTCCGCCCCCGGGGTGCCTTGGGTGGGGGGCCCAAGAGTCCAGCCAGGCCTCCAGCTTTCATGTGGTCCATTCCAGGACCACTAGCCAGCCCAGAGATGATGTTCACAGAGGGGGCGCCGCCAAGGCGGTTGTGGCTGCTGGAGGTTGGAGTTGTGGGGGTCAGGGCCTCTGAGGTGCTGTGGCTGTCAGGTCTGGATGAAGGAGCCAGACCTGTGGAAGTGAAAACTAGAAGAGTTAGCACAAACACCTACTGCAACACTACACATGACTGCTCATTATTTGATCACAGATTTAGATAATAATCAGTGAGCAGACTTCCACAGTCTGCTAACTGATTATTACTATAACCATTTTTTTATATTGTACAAAGTGAATGAAAATCAATAGCTGTCTGAAACAGAAGCCAAAATACACTTAAACTCCTAAAAACAGCAGTTTACTGAATGGTTAGCTGTGATGCAAGGAAGAACTTCCTCTTTGTTCTTTGTGTACTAATTTGTGTGTGACACTTAACAACTATCCTTGGTAACTGTAACTGTTATTCATGTTCATCCTGTTAACTCTCATATGGAATAATACACCACACTTCTTTTGTGAAAAACAAGAATATACTGGTCTTTGTCTTGGGTATATGGCACGTCCTGTGAGCACTGGTCTTTTTGTGGTACCAGGTCCACAAAGTGATTGCAGGAAGTGAACTGTTCTTTTAGATTATTATTCCTGCCTGGAATATGCTCCCCGCCAATATCAGACGGATTAAAAACAGATTCTTGCCCATTGACTGTATAAAGATGGAAGACATGACAGCTCCTGAAGCCAAAACACCTTGATTGCTCCCTGGTGTCTGGCTGCAAAATAGGTCATAAATCCAACCCCCTCCATGTTGGCAGATGGAACACAGGTCAAGCTAAAGAGTCAAAGTACACATAAGTTTTTTTTTGTCATTTTGGGTAGTTCTTTTCACACTGGTGTGTGTTCGAGTGTCCATTTTTATAATCTTGATTTTAATTAGTGATTTAATGCTTGTGATTTAGTTTGTTGTCTTTTTATTGTTCCTGTCCTTGTATGGACACCAGGAAGACTAGCAACCACTCTGTGAAAGCTAAAGAGGATCCTATAAAAGAATAAAGAATACATGATTTGTGGTAAATCGGCTAAAACTCGCAAAAGCACTGGTGCAGTCAGATAACAGCTAAACAAGCCTAGTGTTCCTCAGAATATGTGTCACTTGGGGTTAGACCAATATATTGGTAAACCAATATACTGATGTCTGTGTACCCTCATAACCAGCCATCTGCCTAAAAAACCAACAACTGTCTCTCTCAGTATCATTCTCACTGCTCAGCCTAAACAATACACAGTCTCTCTGTTTATTTTTCATTTTAAGCCACAAAAAGTTATTGTAAAATAAAATGTCTACTTTGAGGTGTTACACACTTTTCAGCCAGCCAAAAAGTGAAACACAAAGTATCTCAGCAGTTTCCCATGCTGGCTGCCTGAATGCACACTGGTAGCTGATTGTTGTTGCAGTAAATGTATTTGTCAGCTAAAGTATTTCCTTTAGTATAACTTTACTGTGTGTTTTTATGTGTCCCATTCTACGGAGACCACAGAGACCAGCTGACTGCAGTACCTGAGCGATTGTTGATCCGGCCGGGTTGCTCACCAAGCTGTCTCATGTGCCAGTCCTCCCACAGTCCTTTGGCCTTCACAGCAGACTTATCGTCCATGTTTCCATCTGGAAATTGTCAGGTGATGGCTTTTTATTTAGTAAACAGTAAGTAGTGTCTTGACATGAGAATGCCACATTATGTGAAGACAACCATTGTGGTCAATAGAGACTAGAGGTTCTCATGTCATTTAAAAAAATCCAGTACCCAGGCCTACAAACAACAAAGTGAAGACTGTACCTGGTCCAGAGCTGGAGGCAGGGCGAGCGTGCAGAGCGATGTCTGGTTGTCCAGAGCCCTGCGGCTGCGGGTGGTGGCCCGGCACCTGCTGAGGCTGGGGCTTTGGCACCGACATGCCGTGCTGAGCGCTACCGTCCGGCGACGAGGTGGGCACCAGCAAAGGCTGCTGGGAAGGGGTGGAGGTAGGCGGCAGGTGCAGGGGTCGGATCTTCTCCGCCATCAGCTGCTCCTTGATCTTGTTAATGAGCACCAGGTTATCCAGCTGAAAGGGTTACCGGGTCATGCTCAACAGAAAACAGCCACCGTGTGTGAATGTCATTCACGCCCCGAAAACACATCCCAGGACAGAAACACTGACCAGCACACAGTACAAAGGTCATTGTTTTTATCTATAAGAACCAACTGTGGTGGATTCTCACTCTGAGAGTTTCTTTCACTAACTGGTGCTGAATGGCTGAAAAGACATTCACACATGGAAACAAATGGCAATTAAAAGGTGGAAATTGCACAGTAATTACTTGTTACCGGTGGACTTACCTGGCCTGGCATGGATGGAGGTGGCGGCCAAAAATACGGGTTGTTAAATCGAGGCTCTGCCATCCTGAAATCCATAACAGTCATTGTAGTCACATTCAAAAGTAAAGTTGTACTTAATGAGCTGTTATCCTTCTACAACTACAGCTATTATCCTGCTTTAACCACTAACATACCATATACATTAAGTTAGTTTCCATCTCATTCACCTTCATCCAGCTATGCATTTACTTCCATGCTAAATCACATATTTATTATGTATGAAGAACAACTTATGGAGCGCAAACTGCTTTACTTAAACATTGAGGGCAGATTATGTTAAGAAACTTATCTAATGTGGTCGGCAGATAAAAATTTGAACATGTTTATAATAAATTTGTTAGACCAAATATAACAACATTTAGGACAGATTTTGGGCACATAATGAAGGCAGGTTTCACTGCAAATGTGGAACAATTAGGGGCAACTGGGGGATTTTAAGAGGCAAATATTTATAACTTCCATAAAAGTTACATTTTTAAAGGGCTTGCATTATTACATACTTGTTCTGATTTCCAATCTCCTCTAGAACTAGGTTATTTTGCATTTTTCATGACAATTAAAGTAAAAAGGAGGTTGGGTTATTCCAAAGAGGCAAATGAATGCATGTACAAGTTTGCACACAGATGGAAATGTTATGTTGGCTTTGGGTTTTACGGTCTTTTAAACCTTAAATAAATCCAAATCTGACAAAAGAAGAACAACATGTAAATTAAGACTTTATAAATGCAAACTAAACGACTTAATATCTTTTAGGTTGGCGGTTGAAAATTTAGATTTAACTTGACCTTGGAAATATCTAGTTTGGTCAACTGAGGGTTCACTGACTACATTTTTCTAGCTTTCATCCGCATCTCGCGCTCTACCTCAGCAGATAGGGTTTGCTAAGTTGTCATGGAGATGGCTCAGTTATCACGAGCAAACTCCATCCGCTGAGGAGGACCTTGAAATGCAGTCGAAAAATCAAGTAAGTGGTCCTTGAGTTATAATGTATTCGTCAAAAAAATGGATTTAAGATATTTTAAATATTTTTAAGGACCTGCACTAACCACCAAGATAAAATTAATTATTTACCGGTAATTAGAAATAATAAAGTCATGTCCTTGGATAAAGATGTCCACGCTAATATTTAACAGAACTTGCTATGTTACATTTAAGCTAATAACTCACTGTTTAAATTAGGCCTGGTGTCTCCTTTAAGTTAACAGCTAAATGTCACCAAGAAATATTCTGTCACTTATTAAGGTCTGGCGGAGCTTTAGCCGTTTAGCTTGGACATTTAGCCTCTCCGTTCCTTTTGTCTGAAAGTGAATTCCTGAAAATAAGTGGACGTCGCTTTAAATTCCCAAATAAACGCAATGAAAAACTTTCAATTCTTTGACTTTTCGGACGTGTCGGCTGTCTGGGATCACCTCTGGACCCACACTGATGGAGGGATTCACGGATCGACCCTCCCGGTGCGACTCAGACATTCTCAGACAGTTTTCTTTAAACATTTCCAGACAAAAGAGAAACAAAAATGGCAGCCTTATTTTTATAAGGCGGGACGCCATATTCTGCAGACCCCAAAAATTTAGGAGCATGAACATCTTGTCGTGAGGACGTTGTTGGGGATGAGAAGCAGCCGACGCGGACACAAAGGTGTGTTTATCATGTCAAAGGCATGAATGATTGTTTACGGCGAATTGCAGGTTTGAATAGCCCGGCCTCCCCACCTCTTAAAAAAACTGACACTTCCTACAACAACCATGCCCTGCAAAAACAGCACGGAAACGGACAAGATGCAGACTCGACCCAAACGACACACTGATTAAAACAACCGTGCCAATGCGTTAAGGTCAAAATATAACCAGCGCACAATGCTCCGTCTCCCGAAACACGCTGTGCCATCTTAACCAAATTTCACTTTTAGGGTTGCTTTTTTTCACATTCTGCAACTTTTGGACGAATCAAAGGACAGCAATTGCATTTTGTGCACAATGCACGCATTTAGGAGGCTATCGCTAATCAGAGAAGTGCACCGCAGTGAAGACACGAAAAGACATGCACAAATACCTTGTGTCCTGATTGCAGATATTGTCTTGCGAGTACAGCTATAATATAAAAGGTTGATGTTCTTTCTGCCTGCCTCCAGTCGGACCACCGCTTCCGGGTCGCTTTGTTCACTTCTGGGTGCTGCTGCAGGCTCAGTACAGTACAGACACAGAGGGAGATATTCAGCTAATGTTGCTTGGATTTTTTTTTCTTTTTTTTTTTTTTTTACGCGATGACCTACTTTATTCACGTTTTCTAATAACGTTGTTTCAGCGCGGGTTTGAGTTTGAATTTAGTCACCAAATCTGGGTGGAAGTAGTGCTCCAGTTATGAAATAGCAGCGCCTCAAATGTAGAAAAAAATACTGTAAAAAGTCAAATAGCAACTGCAAATG
>JAQQZW010000002.1:10290967-10305262 GCA_029814745.1 Zanclus cornutus | reverse complement strand
CATTATGTAGAAAGCAACATTATGTAGAACTCAGAATTTTGTGTGATTTGGCGCCCCCACAGTTTCTGACAGCACAACCACTGTCGTAAATACAAATTTCAGGTTTCTGTAGCAATGTTGTCAATTGTAATGTATGTGCTAACTACATACAAAACTTGGCGGCGACAGTACAAAGTCATTTCCTGAAACTGTGTGTTTTGAAGTGGCCGTCAAAGTTTGCACAGGCCACAAAATATGATCCAGCTTCACCAAAATCGGTTATAGTTGTTGGTGTGTGGGATGGAGTGCCATAAAGCAATGTGCATTGTAATCCTACCTGCTCTCGAATTACTTTCTCGCAGTTAAGTCACGATTGAGGCGCAGAGTGACTGAGACAGACACCACTCACCCTGTTACAAGTCTGTGCAGCATCAAAATGAATTTTAATCTGTTTTTTTGAGGGGGGTTAAATTGTCCCATAATGTTGCTTTTAATACATGTAAAAAAAATTGAACAAATTTTTGTGAATACTATTTTCATTAAGATTTATAATCTACATTTGGAAGAGTGAAAACTGTTAAGTAAACTGCTATCATGTTATTTTTACACAGATAGGAAAATAGTTGTTAGGGTGCAGTTTATAGTTTCAATCTTAAGTAATCAAATATTTCTGCATTTGTTGTAATACTGTACATTCTAGTATATTCTAAATGGATAAAACATGTACTGGTCTTATATAACTGTTGCTTGTAGTGAGTTTGAAGGTATGGAGCAATTTGCATTTTGTTTTGTCTTTTAACCAATAAACATGTTTGTAGATCCTAGAAATGTTTTGTGTGTTTATCACTTTGCTGGTAATAGGTTTCCAGTTTCACGGGTCTCTTTTATGAGCTTTTTAGACGTGAGCTTGGCCAAAAAAACAAATGATGAAATATGCCAAGAATGGAAAGTGCTTATTGGCAGAAAATGAGACTATTTAAAAGGGGTCGCCAAGAATGTCTGCTGCCCCAAGATTTCAACACTGTTACACCACAACCTCAAATTATCTCAAAATGCATTTTATGTGAACAGCCACATTTTATTTTGCAATCTTTTAAAGAGTGAATAAAAGTGTACCCTACCTAATCACAAACATATGTGCAAAACAAAGTGAAGGCTATGTCAGTGAGAGTGGTGACAAGCTACTTTTCACTGAAACACAGACTGTGGAGGGCTGAGTCTGCAGAGCTCTGATCTCTGCCCATATAGGTCTACTTTCTTGAAGAGATAACAGAGTTTGCAGCTGAGCAGATATATACATCACTTATACATCACTGTGAAATGCTGCTTTTTTTCCTTTTGTTTTTGTTCCACGCCGCTGCCAAACGTGCAGGGGTGAGAATCGCTGACCGCTCAAATACAGAGACGTCTGTGTTTGTTCTCCCTGAGTCTGCCAGAAGTGGGGCCAAGTTTGTTTACACAAAAATGTAGGCACTCAGTGGGAAGTAATATAGCTACAGCTCTGGTGCAGTTTAAAGCAGTTTAGACATTCTTTCACTGCTAGTAATTTGAATAAAACGACAAAAAGCTCTTTTATCAGTTTATTGAAAAGGCAATGAAGAACAATTTATGTATTGACACACACACAAACACACACAGTACCGCTTCAAACATTTACAGTCTGCACACTTTTTCACAGTAAGGCAGACAAGCATAACAGAGGATAGTGTTGAATGGTAACAATTCATGGTGGGGGAAGGTAGGAGACAAAAACTGCATGGAACTAATGAATGCATGAGTCAAGAACCTGACTAACTCAAAGCTATTATTATAAATAGACCTGCAGACAATCGCAACTGACATGCAAGCATGCATCAACCAATGAGTGCAAATAAACATTTAGTAAGAGTGATGTTCCTTTTAAACAGAACAAGTAGTTCCAGATGCAATTACTTCTGCTACTCATGTCCGACCCACAAACTGTCCATTCTTCATAAATGACGCTTTTAATAATTTTTTCATTATTTTTAGTTCTTTTCTCATAATAAAACTGCTGTAAAATGTGTGTCAGAAAATACAAACGAATCAGGAACAGTTAAAAAAAGAGGACATGCTTCTGGGTGTTCCATAGTCAGACTTTGTTTCTGTGTGTACTAGTAGTTGGAGCTGAAACTCAGTATTTTAGAGTTATTTCATATCTGGCTATAACTGAGGTTTTAAAGAAATGGGACGGTCTGTATGTTTGTCTTTCCTAGCAGGGAGATAGCAATCAACAGGTCATTAAACCAGTATGAGTACAAAGCTGTTTGTCCTTTTTCCATCTGAGCTCTGAGCCTTTATAATGTAGTGTTGGCCATCAGTCTCATATTTGTGGAAATTTGACCACAGTTTCCTCACAGTGATAAAATGCCTCAGAGGCATTGTGGCTATATTATGGAGTACTGCAGTTATGGCCACAATCATCTGCAAAACAAAATCAATCAAACCAGAAAACACCCTGATGCAGTTACTACTGTAGCATCACGCACAGCTGTGGTTCCCTCTACTTGTTAAACATAACAAAGCTCTTACTTCTCATCCAAGTAGACAAATGTCTAAATTTTTTTACATTGTCCTTAGCCAGCAGGAAATTATCCTTAATCCAAACCAAAATACACATTCTTCAAGTTGACCGTTTTAAAAACGTTCATACCAGTGCTTAACTCAGTTCTTCCCTGAATACCACATCTTTAATGGTGGTTTTGCCAAAAGGAAATCTTCCCTTCTAAAAGTAGAGCCAGTTGGCATGTGTGTCGAACCTCAGAGTAGCGGCACACCCCTCATCTTGCGGATGATGTTGGCTATCCGCTTGGCCAATCCCGGGCTGGGCTCCTCTATCTGAAAACTCCGGGTCAGTAGGTTATAGAGGGAGCCGTAGCCCACAGCCACCACGGTGCAGGTCAAGCAGATGACATTATAAGGCATGCTGAAGTCTGGAGTGGGCAGGTTGACAAGCAGAGGCTCCGTGTAGACGCGCACAAAGTAGCTGGACTCCTCTTTGCAGGGAAAACTGGAAGGAGATGAGAAATTTCAGTATTCGACTTTCCAGACAATTGTGTTTCTGCAATGGAGCTCAAACAGCACACACTCGAGAAGCAACGACGGGCATTTTCCTCAAAAAAGTAAAAAACTCTATACTTACAAGCTGCTAAAAAGTGGACGTTCCCGAGTGCTGTTTGTATCCATGGCGACAATGCTTGGTACAAGAGAGCTGATTACTGAGGACCTTGATGTTAAAGAAACACATTTTAGTGATTCTGAGAGTGAAAAATGTGGAAAGGCCTAACAGTAAATAAAGATCCCCAAAAAAAACTTTTTACAGATTTTCAAATATGAAACCCCTCAAAAACCATAGAAAACTTACAACCTTTGAAGAAACATGGGAAGCAATATGTGTGCACATTCTTTTTTCAGTTTTGAGAATAACTCTGCACGCTTACCCAACATAGAAGCCATGGTTGGGATCAGGGGTGTATTCAGTCCACTTGAGCAGAGCCCTCTCAAACTGCACCGTGACCTCAGTGACAGAGTTGGGAGGAAGCTGGACCAGCATCTCCAGCAGGTGGGGCCGCACACGGTCCTTAGATGGCTGGTAGTGGATGTAGCCTGGCAGAGGAAGAAAAACACAGGTGACAAGTGATACACTATTTCAATCTTCATCCACTGTCTCTGTAGTTGTATACACACATAATGCAATGTGACAAAACTGTATGGATAAGAACACTTATTTCAGATAATGTATATTCTGTAATGCTTCAAAAACCACTCATTAAGATGGAGAGGTAGACCAACAAAACCATCTTCTACTACAGCTTTTATGACAGAAAATATGAATCATGCTCTCCCCCTGCTGGTGAAAAGAAGCATCTGCATGAAATTACATGACTGATTTCTGTAGGGAGACTGGGAATGTACAGCTTGTGTAACTTATGTAGCTCATATAATAATTACACTTATCTGTGCAAAGGTAACATTTTTAAGCAACAAAAAAACAAAAACAAAAAAAACCTCAAACAGTATAACCAGAAGTAGAAGGACAATAATAGTGCATTATTATTATTCCTTCTTAAAAATGTTATTTTCACAGGCACACAAAGCACTTCCACAGCAGCTTTCCACAAAATTTGAAATACAAACACTAAGAATCAGCCTCTTCTAGTCTTTAAAACAGCATTTGCTACATAAAATAGATAATACAAATATTTATCATGAAATTGCTGATCCATTAGTCGCAGTCAAAATGTAAACATCTTGGTCAGGGACAGCCATGTGCCACTTGTCTGCAGTCATGGTATGACAGATAATTAAAAAGACATTTATCCTGCTGACACTTTTCACAAAATATGTTTGGAAATGACACTTTGTGCGTATAATTCTGCTGTGCATGTACAACACAGGTGGAGTCTCAAACCAACTTTTTCAATCACATAACCAAGCAGCTGCTAACTAAAAGTTTTTAACACAAATATTCCACTTGATTTATACATAAATGTTACGTCATCTCATTTCACACATACTCTTTGTATGAGGCTGATCTGATTTCTATAATCTGAAACAGTAACCAGATGTGAGTGGCTTTTATTCATTTATCAATCACCGACAAATTGTTCCAGCATTTGGCACATCTGCAGTCATTAATTTTACACCTGCACCGATGTGCACGCACACATCCTTCTCTGCTTCCTAAAGTGACTCACTGGGCTTGTTGTCCTTTCCTTTGCTGGTGACGGTGAGGGTGTGAATGTAGAGGCGAAGATACCACGGCACTGAGTCCAGCAGCAGGACGGAGAAAGACCTGTAGGGGTGGTTGTTGTACATCAGCGTGTGAATCTCTCCTGTCTGCAGCCCATAACCAGCCACGTAACGCTCAGCGTGGAGCAGAGGACGCAGCATGTCACCTGCAGTTGGAAGAGCATGAGACGAGGAGGTTTAATGGTTGACCATGAGGCAAACATCACAGCAGAGAGAAGAAAAATACTGCTAATGTTTAAATTTAAAAACTGGAGAATATGATGCCTAACTTTACTTTGCAAATAAGAACTCCAGTCTGTTTTCCTTCTTGACTTTGTTAAATACATCTGTTACTGAACAAGTGTCACCCTAACGTTTGACAAATTACCAGAGGATTATGTAACAGGAACAAACAGGAACAGTGTTGCTTTGGTACAAATCACAGCAATCTCAGACACAAAGTGTTTTCTTGTTTGCTTTTTTGGCTTGAAAAAAAAAAAAAACAGTCACATGTTGCAATCTAAAAGTGACTTCAGATGCTGCTTCTTGAAGATTTTGGGCTTGCAATTTTATCTATATAATTTGATATTATGATATAAAACTAGATTTCATCTAAGATTTTTGATATTGTTATATTGTGACATGGTAAAAATGCTGTCTTTTCCCAATCTTAAAGGCTGCATTACAGTAAAGTGATGTAATTTACAAAACTCACCAGATTGTTCTAGCAGTTCTAATATTTGCATTTATGTTTCATCACTTGATCATCGTCAGCACCTGAGTTACACACGTTTGTGTGACCACTGGTATGTGCTCATTTGCAATGTCAGAACAAACCCTTAAACTTCGTGTCTACAGCTAAGACTCTGAGACCGATCTTCATTTTGGGGAACAGAGAGAAGTCACGGGACGCCAAATCCAGCAAGTGGGGAGGTTGGGGAGCAACAACTGTGTTGTTGCTGGCGAGAAACTCTAGCGTTTCCAACGCGCTCCGAGCGGGTATTTTGTCATGTTTGAGAGCCCGGTTTCCATCACATGACAGTTCAGGTTGTTTGCTCAGAATGTTCTACCTCAGACGCCTCAGAACACAGTTGCACTCGGCGTTCACAGTCTGACACTGGGGGACGAATTCACAGTGAACAATCACACGAATGTCAAAGAAAACCACAAGCATGCTCTCAGTCATGCCATTGACCTAACGTACCTTCATCGGTGTTGGAGACTGTAGACTGCTGTTTGGTGTCTGGTTTATCGCTAAAGTTTTTGCTTATATATATATATATATTGACAGTACAGGGATATGAATTTTGGACTTGGACTTTCTGTTCCAAAACAAAGAACAGATTGCAAAAGAACAGACTGCATATTTATTGGCCATAAAAGTGTAACATTATTGAATAATGTCAAGAGGCACTTAAAACTGTGATTCAAAGGCAAACACAGACAACACAGAGAACAGGAGAACTGTAGCTACAAGATGTACCTAAGATAAATACGACAAACAGATGCAGCTGATACATATTTGTTAACTCCTTCATAGTCTTTCTTGTTGCACTGAAGAATTAAGACAAGTGTATGGCCATCCTTTTCCTAAAGCTGTGTGTCATGCTGTGCTGTTCTCACTCACCCTCAGTGGATTTCCAGCGGATCAGCAGGTTGAGGGAGCGCACAGTGCCGAAGGTGATTTGTTGGGTCAGATCGTAGACAGAGAAGGTTCGTCTGTCGCCCAGCACCACTGCCTGGCTCAGCAGGGAAGTGGCCGGGCTAAACTCAAACTGCTCCCACTGCAAAATGATACCAACTTCCTCTTACCTATAAATGTTGCACATCCAAATACATACTGCTAAATCTGGTAATCTGCTACATTTGTTTCAAAAAGGCTTAAAAAGGCTGCCTGGGGAGCTTTCTTATATACAAACAAAAGTTGTGTTTACAGTCAGCGTTTTCAGTATTTGAAATCATGAACTGCTTACATCCGTGTTTAGTTTCTAGCAGTCTTTTCTTCACCGTCTTTGTTGGCGCATTGCAGCATACCTCGCACTTGTGCATGAGATTAACTAAATGGGGACCTGCTCATAAATAAACAGCTCTGCACTATAGCCCAACTAGAGGTCAGAACTCCACAGGGAACCTTTAAATATTTCCACCTTGATACTACTTTGACAGTATAAATGTTTCCTCTATTGCCCTCTGTGAAGTCTGCATTAAGGTCAATAACTAACTCTTAAAAGTGGATGATAGCATATGATGTGGGAATCAAACCTGAGGGTTGTCTGTGATGTCAATGTAGATTTTACTGGAGGAGGCCAGTGGACAAGCTTCTGTCAGGGTCCGAGAGAACATCTTAAACAGAGACCACTCTGAGGGATCAAACAGCTTAAGTTAACTAAGGCCAGGGGGGCATTTTTTCTCCTACCAGACACAATATACTTTTTAAACTTAAAAAGTACTTATACTTAAATTTAAACTTAAATGTAGGATGACTACAGGATGAATGCGCTTTTTGCTCACCTCGTTTGCCCTGTGCAGAGGTGTGCATGTCAAAGACGACATTCAGTGTCTGTCTCAGTTCCCAGGATGTGGTTCTGCACTCCCAGTCCTGACACACAGGTCTGATGTGCACTGCCTGGGAATGAAAACTGCTGTGGAAGAGTTTCTCTGACTTCAACAGGACAGCGAGACCAGCCTGCAAATGCAGCAAGAGAAGACACTGAGTTTGTTGCAGTCACAGACATTTGAAAGTTAAGTTTTGAAAATATGATCTTAAGAATTTCTGCCACGTTAGGTGTTTGAGACATAAGATTATTCATGTCAGCATGTGAATGATACAAAGGATTATAACAGGCATTTGAGTTCTGCTGTTTTTTGTTTTGTTTTTTTTTGAAAGAGGGTGATTTTAAAAACAAAAGTGACACACACAGACACACACACACCTTGGATCCACATGGCAAGAGTTTCTTCCAAGGTGTCAGATTCTCAGTGCAAACGATCTCTCGTGGGAGGGTGGCATAGCGAAGAAAGCGGTGGTCCGTCACTTCAAGTCCATCACAAAAAACAAAATCAGTCTCTGGGTAATGCAATACATCTTGGACCTACTTTATACGGGCTCATCACAAAATGCAAAGGGAGACTGAAAAAGCCAATCTATACCGTTGCATATACCCAGCGGTTTGAAGGATGCACTAGGCTGAACTGTGTTGGTGGAGTCAATGAAGTTCAGTGAAGCACAGAAGATCCCTGACAAAACATTGGTCAGCTCCTTCCACGTGCCATCCACGCTGAAACAGGCAAAAAAATATGGTATGAAAATGTATGAAAAGCAAATACTTGACAGTTAGGTGCTTTAAGAAGGCAGCAAAATAAAAAGAAACTGTGTTTCTGTGAGTTTTTCACATACACTGTATAACATGGTTTAGGCTTCATAATGTCACTCATAAGTTTCTGAGGAGCCATTGTAAAGCTCATTGTAGTGGCTCCAGCCTTCGCCATCTTGGCAGAGCCTGAATTTAAACAACTAAGTTATATAGAAATTCAACCCCTGTACAATTGTCAGGAATGTGGAATTTAGCTAAGGAGAAAAAACTATTTTTGTAACAGGCTGTAAACATGCTTATTTCTGCTAGACAGTTTGGCATTTTAATATGGGGGCCTGCAGTGTGGAGACTGACTTGCTTTTGGAACCAGCCTCAAGTGGCCATTGGAGGAACTGCAGATTTTGGCACTTTCATGTTGGCTTCATTTTTCAGCCCTAGAGGTTGCCAGCTGGTTTTTCCTTCTGGAATTTGTCAGAATTGTGTGTGCCAACAGTATTATATGTGAAATTTATGCTTAAAATAAAATATAAACCATAGAAGGCTTTTTATTTCCTTGTCTCATTTTATCTCCAAGAGTTTCTTAAATGTTTTCAAAAACCCATCAGTCACTTTTAAATACTGCTAATAAAAACTAAAATTGTCTTGTCACATCTTTAATAATGTTTAAAATGTATTATAAATTTAAACCTTCATCTTCACAACAAGCCTTGGGTTCCTGCAGTTTATGTTTCCAATGTTAATTTGGTTTAGATGTTATTTTTTTGTATTTTACATTATTCCTTTTTCATTGACTAATTTGTGCAATCAGAATAGTAAACTAACATTTTCTTTTGCCACAGATAATGCTAATTTCCAAAATTCAACATAAACTGCTACTGTTTCTCCAGCCAACAATTATTTGCACAGTAAAAATGACTATGCACATTCCCCTGGTCAATAAAAGAGTAAAAGAATTTACCCTTGGATTCTCACTGTGCTTTACTTTGTGGTGTGGTCAGTTTTCTCTAAGTTTTGTATTGAGTTAGTTATTTGCTACATTTCCAGTTTCCATTACTTTACCAACCTCCGGATAACCTGCTTTCAGTCAGAGGTGGCAGCACAGGCAGAAAAAATTTTTTTTCAATCGCAGCTTATTGTCATCGTATAATGAAGCTAAATGGTGAGTCTTTGGTATTTTTGCAGGACTAACACGAAACCCTGATGTTCACCACTGATACCAGCTACAGAAAGTTCAAACTTTCTGCCATTAACCTTGCATAATTGAGTGATGTCATCAATTGCCAGTCATCCAGAGGTTTAATGAAAAAGGTGCTTGTTTTAAAATGACTTTTTTCCTCTTAAATCCACAAATACAGAACATTCATTCTCCTCTGATGCTCTGCAGCCACCAGAGGGCCATACTCACTCTGTCACAGAGTCCTGGAACCACACCCAGAGTTCAGCCCCAGGTGGGGACGGCTGAAAAGGCTGTCCCCATTGCATGGTCCTCCAGTAGCCCTGAGTGAAGGAGATGTGCAGCTCTTGCACTGAGAACTTGGAGATGACCTGGCCCAGAGACTTGGGAAATAGCCGGTAGTGGGACACTGAGAAAGATAATATAAGCATTACACAGTTCATGGTCAGGCAAGGTGAGCCAAATCCCTGTCTCATGGCGTGTATTTGAATTAACAATGGAAGTTAAGGGAATAATGACATAAATGGGATGTGCATGAAGCCTGTTACATAGTCTTTCACAGTTTACTGGTACTGTACAACTGTGAGGCTACAGTTGTAACAAAAAAGCCTGAATGAATGAACAGTACTTCTGTCTCCCTAGCTTTTACTTAACTAATATGTCAATATAAATTTAATACAAACTCGGGACTAATTTATGTAAAAAGAGGATATTCCCTGTTGTACAGAGCAAGTAAACTGCAATTAGAGATTTTTGACTGTCAAGACGAGAGTGAGACAAGGAAAAAAAGCCAAGTTCAAAGCTGAAAAATATAAACTGAAGGAAAAGCCTGCTGACTCAGATGAGGTTTAATAACTCATTAGATTACCAGTGGATCAAGTAAACGACTTAGAAACCAGTAAAAATTTAACGTACCCCCCCACCACCACCACCACCACACACACACATTAACCCCACTCAAAAGTTTATCCCCACTGTTTGTCATTGTACCTCTTTCTGGCATCAAATGTAATGAGTCTGAAGCTCTGTGGAGCTGCGATGTGTTCACACACATATTGCATTGTACACTCATCTGCAAAGGAGGCATCGATAATATATTTTATGCAGGTATTTTTCGCCATTGAATCAGGTTTTCACCAACTAAAGAGACATGCACACCCATTTGTGACAGTGAATAAGAACACCCTATCTCTGATATGACCTGTGATTGGTCACCTGAAAACATAGCCAAAAGGAAGTGCAAAAGTCAAGGTTCTTTGTCAGAGCACTTGAATTACCATATGTTGAAAGGATCACAAGTATTTTCTGCCTAATGACACCAAAAAATACTGCCTATGAACATTTAAAGGTACCTACAGCTTTAAACATTCATAGGTCACTTAGAGTGTCCAATGAAAACTGTGCTGTTCTAATAAAAGTCTTTTAAGCTCAGTTTTTGGCTTATTAAGGCAGGTAAAGAGGCTTTCACTGCAGCTTTTACTAACAAAAAGGGGGTGCCTAAGGAGTCAATATCAGTCTTTTCTTTAATACAACAGATTCTGTATTTTAAATCACACGTAACCCCTGTTTTACCAACACTGCATAGAACTAATAATAAAGAGCAGGAGGTATAGATATTGAGGATCATTTAGACATGGGAATAAAAAATGAAATTGTCACGAAAACAGGTCCACTAAAACTTTTCAAATAGGTAGTTCACTATACTCAGTGAACTAAAGAACCTATCAGGAGTTCCAGATGCTATAAATCCATCATACTGTAGTTACAGAAGTGGCATAGCAAGTTCCACAGAATGTCAGCACATGATTTTACGTTTAACTTCAGCAGGAATTTTAATTAGAAAGATATCTCATGAATGAAAAAAAGAAAATCCCAGGCAAGCCATTAGCCTGTAATTTCTGCTTTGTACTCTTCTGTTAGTGACAGCAGAATACTATGGCTGACTAAAAGTTAAAGCTTGGACAGGAATCTGGGTTTTTTTAAACCATTGTATGTGAGAATGCAGAAAACGGAATAATGTTTAAGTTAACTTTGGTATTATATTTGGATAAGCCAAAGGTCATGTTCGGTGTAGAGGGCTAAAGGAGTGCTTATGATTTATGATTTACTTTACCTTGGTGCCATCATCGTATAGTGTATGTTGTTTGTTCTCCATACTATGTACACAATCATCATCTCATGTAATAAGTATCTGAAATGATTGTGATAATGTTTGAAACATTTTATATACTACATGCCTTCTATAATAGCCATCATAATTGGTTCAGAGTATTTAAAACAACCAAACAACGTGCATCAGACTGAAATAAAATAAACCAATGTCATTGTAATGAACAAACATGTCATCTGGTGTAACACTGTAGCTCAATGATGTTTCTTCAATAGTTTGGGAAAAGAGAAATGAGTTATGTTGGGCTTCAGAAACACAGGCAATAATTTTTAAGAACAATTGCCTTTGGTCTTTTCATAAGATTTGTAGACAACAAGAAATACACATAAAAATCACCAGACTTATCCTTGTACTATCCAGTACTCCGTATACTGGTTTCTTTGGGCTGCTATTATTCCATCATGTTAAATATTCCCCTCATCCACGTCTGAGCTACAGTATCAGATACTGTACAGTGCTCACATTCCACATGCTGTTCTAGCCTAAGGCGATCTAGTTTAGACCAGGCAGTAACACTTTAGACTGGGAGTGGGCAGAGGACCCCTCGAATGTACAGCTGAAACACACTTCCTCAGATAACTGTCCAAATAAGAGGTTAAGCCCTTGAAACACAGTGTACGCTCCTTTGCTGATTACAGTGAGCATGCATACCAGATGGGAAGCACACATGTTGTACTGTACCATGCAGCGTGTCTGCCTAGTATCTCATCCTTAGCAGTGGCATTTAGCTTATAACATGTGCTTTGTGCTTCCGCTTAGCCTCCAAATGACAGTGTCTCTTACAACAACACTGAGAAAGAACCAGATTTTTTCTGCTAGTTGGTATGTTACTCAACACTGCTAAATAATTATGAGAATGAGGTTTGAAATCTACCCGTGTCTACTCAGGCTGTCTGCATGTATGTGTTTGCCTAAACGTGTATGTTTACTTATTGTAAACTGGTTGTTAAGCTTGTCATTGTGTACACATGCACATGTATATGTCTGCCTTTGTAGGTCTACGTATGTGCACTCTGCAGGTGTTTGTGTTTAGATTGTTTTTTACTTACACGCTATTTATATTTTGTCTATTTTTTAGCACAAACCTGAGGTATTTAGTAAGATCGACCTGGTTGGTGTGGTAGTAATACTAAAAGTAAACATTGTGATGAATACTTTGGCAGATTTTTTAACTTGAGACAGAGCAATGCTTAGCTGTTATCCTGTTGCAAGTATTTATGATAGGCTAATCTAACCACTTTTAATTTTAATTAACTTAGTGAATAGCTATAGGATACCCCACAAATTGTGAAAAATGGCAATTACAATTAACCTAAGCCAAAACAGTAAAGTTGTTGGCCAGAAAACCCCAAAAATTTAATCATTACTAAAATAAAAATAGTCAGTAGAGCTGCTGTAAAGAACTTAAAGAGATTCAATCAGAGAGATGGTACAAGATGTTTAAAAACGTGCAATTTTCTATGTCTTTTAATTGATCATTGTCCACCCTCGGACTTCATGTGGTTATATTTTGCATTTTAATTTCATTCGTACATGCTGAAGCCTACACCAAAGCTGTTGGCTTTGGAAATGATTAATCATCGTCATAAAAAAGTGAGGAGAATAAATTTTCATATGTGAGAAGCTGAAAACAGTTAATGCTTGGCATTTATGCTTGATTAATAATAAATTATTCAATTAATTGATTACGTAATTGTTGTCAATTTTCTGTCAAGTGACTGATTATCAGTATTGTTTCAGCACAATGTAACAATGAGTAATTAACAGAGCAATATGCATTTTAGCCATATCTTGGTTGAATGGCTAATATCCAGTTTCTGGGTGAAGTCAAATATTGTCTCAATGTAGTAAAGCACAGGTGTGTTTGTGTGTAAAGCAAATAGTTCTTTTCCAAACGCCCAAAGGTGTAGCATCAGTAGAACAAGGATTCCTATTGATTTCAAAGTAAATTTCTTATATTTGAAGTTTCCATTTATTTTGAAAAGCAACAAGAGCTCATAAATTCAAAAGAGCATTGTGGGAGATACCATAAACCATTGGATTTATAATTTCCCATAATATATTGCACAAAGGACGCATAACATAAGGGACAGTAGGAAGATTTTGGTTAGGGGTCTGAAAAGGTTGAAGAATATGTACTTTAAGTTCAAGGGAGGGTAGAGACGAGGAGAGGGTCTTTTATTTATTTGTTTTTTAGCTCAAATTAAGGCTGTACTGAATAGTTGAAAGACTTGAATCTTCAGTTATAATGTTAACATTCAAATTCTGAATCAACATTTAAAAGTGTGTTATCCATATTATAGGGCTTTGCAGAGTTTGTATGGATTTCATCAGGCAGAGTAAAAGGGCTGATGCCAGCAGACAGCAGCTGATGCCAGGGAGCTCAGGAGGAGAAGCTGGGGACGGACTGGAGCTTCTGGAGAAATAAACACCGGGAGTCTCAACGGATTCTGCTCTGATCTCGAGCTGTTTACCAGTGGAAGGAGAGCTCAGAGCTAACTTTTTAAAATTCGGGTATTAAAAAGGCGATTTATCTTTACTTCAACAGGTCTGCTGTAGTGCAGCAAACTGCAGAGTGCTGCACACTTGTACTGTAGTTGGTCTCTCTTCGGTGACTGCTTGAACTACTGGGGAGGAAACGTGTTTTTTTAATGAACACAAGATACAGGAAGAAAATAACTCAAAGAATTTAAGTCTGGTGAGTGCTTAGTTCAGTCAGAGGCTGAACAGAAATAAACACACACAACTGCCACCAGTTTTTATTTTCAGGTGATTATACACCACAGAAAGCCAGCTTATTGATATTACATTCAATATTCTTCAAATTGATCCTCAACATCCAAAACACTGGACCTTTAAGGATGATGGCATCTTAAAAATAAAACTCGGACATTCATTTGAAAACTTCA
>JAQQZW010000002.1:9953463-9966988 GCA_029814745.1 Zanclus cornutus | reverse complement strand
TCTGGGCTGTGGCTTTATATGATTAAAAAAAAAAGCCTCTGAGATAACATTTACAACTTGTTGTAATGTTGTAATTAAATCACATCTTATGCATCACTACCCTTTTTGCTCTTTATTTTGATGTTTCAAGTAGGGCTGAAAAAATTTGTGTATTAATCAACTAGCTGATAAACTGAAAATTATCAGCAAACAGCAAATTATTTTATTGAAAAAATCCAAATATTTGCTAATTCAAGCCTCTAACAGTAGGATGGATTAGGAGGATTTTTTTCTTTTCTTTGTCATACAGTAAACTGACAAGCAAAACAATTTATTGAGGAAATAATCAGAAATTTAATCAATGATGAAATTAATACAATAAAAATAAAAGTTCTTGCCCTTACATTGCGTACTTAACAATCCTGAACCAGATCAACAGATAATTGATTTTTGGTGGCTGTGAGTAACAAACTACATTTTTTAAGCACTGTACTCAAAGCAGCTATAATCAATATGTTTTTATTTTAACAGGCTGGATGAATAAATATGCAGCCGTTTGCTCGCAAGTTTGTCAAATTAACTTAAAAGTCAAGGTTGTGTTCAAAACTTGATTAACTTTGTGGATTAGGATTTAACATGTAAACCTCAAGTAAACAACAATACATGAAGCAGTTAAATGAGCTCCACCTCAACTAGCTTCAATAATGTAAAGCTGCTTAAACACAACGAATGTGACTTTGTTCAAACAGGATAAGAGATGCACTGTCATACTGATATCACGCTAGGGGTTTGTGGTTCTGACTTCATTCAGTAACCAGGAGCACTTGGAGAGAGAAAGATGGGTTGAAGTTTGGGCCAAAAAAGCCATGCAGACGCCAAACTGCAAGACACTTTTGGGGACAAGAGAGAGTGATATAACAGAGCTCTGTTTTACTCACCACCAAAAACCGTAAATATCCACTTCTCTGTATAAGAAAGCTCACACTCACCCAGGAAAGTTTAGGTTACATTTTCATGTCTAATACAGCAAGCAAGGACAGACACTAGGTTACTGGCTTGCTAACCCTCCAATTAGTTTCATCACAATCATATATTTGCTTAGCAATGTAACAAACAGCTATCAAATAATGTATGCATATAATAGTGTTATTCCATTAATAAACTATAATAATATAACACACTTGGTTGATTGCTTTTGATACTTTAAGTACATTACGCTGATGACACTAATCCAACTTTACTTAAATAAAACTTTAAGACATTTAATTGTGGTATTGCTACTGTCACTTAAGTAAAGGATTGAAATACTTTTTCCACAGCTGTCCCCTTTATACATTACTGAGGATCAAAGAATACACTTTAAATGACACACGGCAGAAATCTAAAAGAGAATGAGCCTACAACAGTTTTAGTGGTTGGAAGCTGTTGAGGCTCAAATAGATAATCACATCCTCTAAGCAGTGGAACATGTATGAACATGTAAACCACATGTCATAGCCAAATTCTTTACTCCCATCAAACACAGATGACTTATCATTATGTTTATTATATATATCATAATCATTATGTTACCACACACATGTGCCTGCTGTACAGTCAGATTTAGTGTTGACTGTGTGACATGCCCCTAATTTTGAACAAGCCTGTCTCAAGCTTCCTCCTCTCTACAGGTTCCAGGACCAAAACAAAACAGAGTTTGCAATGATCCACTGAGAAATTCGTAGGAGGTGACCACACGCAGAGAGGATGTTTACTTCATAGTCTGGCAACTGGGACACGCTGTCACTGTCAACGAGGCTATATGCTATATATGTCACAACTTGTGTCAGTATTTCTGTCTCAAAGTGAGCGTTTGGTGGGGTCTTAACAGTAAGGGCACTGTTCAAAAGCAGGAGTCCAGATGAATGCCGCAAAGAGCATTTCAAGTGCCAGCAAACCATGTTCCTCACTTGCTAGGAGGAATGCAGTCTATTGTCAACTGAACTTCTGCAAAAGCTCCTGAGAGTGCAGGACGGGTGGTGGAGGGAGGTTGAGGACAAATACATGACCGCCATTGAGGCCAGATCATCGTGCTACTCTTGTGCTCGCTGGAGACACTTCAGTTACTCCAATTCAGACAGGGGTGCAAAGTTATTTGTGCCACCTGTGTGAGGCGTTTATTTCACCAAACAGTTGTCGGCTGGAGCGGTCATGACCTTTGCTCCTGGTTGTGAGTAACCGCCAGAGCTGAGAGGCAGAAAGCCAGACACCATGGTTACAAGACCACTGGTATCCATGCTGGAAAGATTTACTAAGAATTGTAAAGAAATTTCCACAGGATACAAGCTTAATCCCTTGACGGGTGAATGTTTGATGCTAACAAATCTGTCAACAAATCTAAAAGACAGACAAGATATACAGACTGAGGACACAATCAGTTTCTGACAGTGACCCCTCTATTTTAAACCACAGTGTTGACAGTGGTGAGTTCCTGTGTCAGTGACTCCTGTAAATATTTCACAAGCATTCCAAATGTGGACTGGCTGTCCTCGGAGGAGAGCAATAAATTCCCTCACCAAATACACACATCAGCGCTCAAACCCGTTTAGTTTCTCTTTCATGGTCATCTTCTGATCAAAGCCAACTGAGCATCATTAAACTACTGAGCGAGAAGTTGGGAAGGGATTCCTGCATGTCCTTTTAAGGCACAAAAGCAGGGAGTTACTACACAAACTAATACTCACAGCAGGAAAGACCATGGGAACGACACAGCAGAGCCACCTGTCATTTTTCATCAAACATAAAAATTCTCCTTTAGATTCTTTCTATCCATTAGTTTGCAATTGGGGACTGTCTGCAGATGATGGATGGCACTGTGGTACTGAGCATCTTATACAAAAAGATGTCGTTAGGTTAATTACAGTTTGCACAAAACATGATTTAAACATGCAAAAATCAACTATGACACTATGTTCCTGACAGCTGTTATCTTCTCAAGTACACAGACGGCTAAATTTATTCATGTATGCACTATTCTCAGATTATCTTCTTACACAGTACTTAAACAGTTAATCCATATGAATGCTTTCTCCAAGTCTATTGATATGTAAAGCATGTGATTATTGTGCTTCTCTAGAAAAGCAAACACAATCACATTTTTTTGAAATTCCTGGAATGAGAGATATTTCGCAGCTTTTGCCGTCTACTTTAAGGCGCACTTTGTGTTTTGCTTCCAACATACCATTTTGATTTGACAGCTGCTTCAAACTAAGCAGCTCACTGGCAGACTAATGTTTTGAGTTGATGTTTGTCTTTATAGCTTAAAATGTTCTAATTTGATATGTGTTTTCACCTCCATTCCTATTCTTTCCAATTAAGGGAATATCAAACTGCTTCTGTCTCGTCAATAAAGTTCCAATGTAGCGACTGATTCCAACTGGTTCTCAGAACTCTCAAAACAAACACACTTGTTTAACCACCTGAAATCCCTCTGAAAGTGACAGAAGAGCAAATTTATTTGCTATCTAGTCGGTTTATTCTACCACTAAATTAAATTAGTAGTTTATGATATAGCCTATCATGCGGTGGCTGCATGTTGATAGCAAAATGTTGTTGACTAATAGTTACTCGCATAGAGTTTTACTCTTCCCAGCGCTTCACTGATTAAGTGGCCAAGAAACTCACCCCCTGCCTGGTAAGGCTCTTACACTGCCCTAGCTGCTCCTAATGGATAACAATGAGCTGCTCAGACGCTGACAGCAGCTAAACATACCCTTTTCTGTCACAACACATTTGGCAGCATTTCAAACCCATTCAATGCACTACACAATAACAGAATGATGTGTAAAGGTGCTATATACAATATGTCAATTTGATAGAGCAATAACATATTTTATTTCACAACTTTTTTAAGCTTAAAAGTGTTTTTGTCAGTTTAGCACTTTAACCAAGAAAAGCACTAAGTGAACATGGTAAAACTCCTCCGACAGGCTCCAATTATACAATTACAGAGTTGCTGAAAGGCTATTATGTCTCCCTTTTCTCTGGAAGGAAAAGTAGATAGCTGGAGACAGCATGCCTGGCATGTGACAACACATGCTGGATATACCTGTCTTGCGGTGAAGGTTTGTACAACCTCTGAAAGAGTAGCAGGAAGTGATTTACTCGGGCACTCTTACATTTATGTTCTCTTATTGCTGCCACTGGGGACCTATTTGCCTCAGAAAGTTTTGATTTCCATTTCACGGTGTCAAAGCATTATGACATTTCCAGCATGAATCCACTGTCAGTTTGCATTTAAGCACTTGCTTCATAAGAGTGCACTTGGAAAAACCACTCACTGTCTGACATTTAGAATTTATCAGCCTTTCTCTGCCTCTAATAAACCAGAAAATGCTTGTGAGCCACAAAATTGGAAGGCTCAATCCATTTTTTGAGAAGTACTCTTTAGTCTAAACAATCTGTATGATACAGTTTCCTTTTAGAGGGGCAAAAAAAATTAGATCTTTTCTCTGAAGCAGGCTGACCCAGAAATGTCTGTGTTTTTTAAGTGGACAACTGAATCCAAGCAGAGCTGCAACAATTTACAGAAAATTAATTAGCAGCTATCATATCGATAATCAAATCCCTTCTTTTACATTATTTTTTAAGCAAAAATGCCAAACATCTGCTGGTTCCAGATTCTCAGATATGAGGATTTAAAGCTTATATTAGCCATAAATGACAGTAAACTCAATATTGCTGTATTTTGGACTGTAGGTCAGACAATGATTTGCGTTCAGGGAAACTGTAATGGGCATTTTGCGGTGATCATGACATTTTACAGTTAAAAATTTGATTAAGGAAATAATCAGCGAATTAATTGATAATGAAAATAATCCTTAACTGGCAATCTAAATCTTAGATTAAAAATGGTTTAAAGTACTTATAGGGCTACAACTGATGATCACTTTCATTTGTGATAAATCAGATTTTTTTTTATTAACCAGCTAAGGTAACGTCTTAAAATATCTTTTTTAACTTACACCCAATCCAAAATTTAAGGATACTCAATTTTCAATGATACACACAAAAAAAATAAGGAAATCTTTGCATTTCTCGAATGAAACAATGCATCATTTATCAGAAAAATGAGGATAGTTAGGCATATAAAATAAATCTGTACAGTTCACCTGTTTCACGAACACACTTCTCTTATGTCATGTGTTTCACTGCACCACAAACTGATTTGGCATCACGGCTGAAGTGACCCCATCACAAGATGGTCACTGGTTTTACCTCAATGTCTTAGAGTGGATGGGACTATCTGAAACTGGGATACAGTGATTCTCGACTTATGGAATGTAAAGTGGAGGAGCTAACGGCCCCTTCGCTACTTTCAATACCCCCTACTTTGAGCACTCTTGCTCGGATCACACCCATCTTCAAACTCAGCCTTCATCTTGATCTCAACTACACACCTGTGAAGTTTCAGGTCAGCATCGTACACATTGTGATGCTACCATGTTGATAAAATCTACCCACAAACCAACAAACACCTGGCATGTACTCAAAAAGGCCTCTGTGGTAATTTCCTCTACAATTTGTGTTTCAAGCAGCACATTTTGCAATGATCACACATATACAAACACACGCACACACATAGATCACAAGATGAAAACAATAACAGCCACGCTGTCATGGCTGATAATAGTCTGAATAAGAGAGACACATCACGGCCGAATGAGCATGAAACTGGATGTGAGTCAGAATTTAAATTAAAAGCTGACCTGTTTCTCATGTATCTACTTGTTGTACTGTAAATGAATTTATTGAAAGCTTGGCCCAAACATAACCACAGGGAGTAAGGATCCTAGGATTCCCCAATGACCAGCACATTTCAGTCAGGATGGGCCACACAAAGAGGGAGACTTGACCCATTTTGCTATGACAAAGCTGCAGAGGCTTGAATAGGCCAGTTTCAAGGGGAGGGAGTGTGGCCCATGCTCTGGGCAACTCAACCACCACCACTCCTCTTCACTCTCTGAGTGGCCAGACAGAGGAACAGACACAGAGAGAAGACATATCACTAGAAACCATTTGCATTCATGTAAGGAATCTGACTTCTGAAAGCTGTTAAAAGCAAATGAGAAAGCAAGTTTAACATGACTCTGCAACAAAATCACAATAAAATCTAAAACACTGTCAGTGAAAGCCCTGACTTCAATTAAAACTCTAATTAAATCTGCTGCAGCAAATGCATCAATACAATTTGAGGATGGGAATCAGAACATCTTGATAGCAATTCACACAGCCTGCTACAAGAGTTAAAAAGTGGTACAAACTCCGTAACGTTGCTAAGAGATGCCTCACTTTCAGACTCCTGCAAAAAAACACACAAATTCTAATAATATTTGAATAAAAGACTGAATGGTGAACATACGTAATTCACTAGAATGATTTTTCTGGATAACATTGACATAAATGCTTGCACCAGGAGGAGCTACATTATGTTGGGTTCAGACAAAAAAGTAAATGTAAAACACACGAAATAGATTATTATATTATAATATAATAGATTATTATAAAACAGGTCTGTACATGTCAGAATGAAAAGAAAAAACAAGGTGCACATAAAACCTATGATTTCCAGAGGGAGGGAGAAACACTGTGAAAATACTGAATCACCAGCACAGATCTTTACTATCAAGGATAAAAAAAAATCTAAAGTTATTCAAGCATTGTTCTTCCTGATGCTCACATGAAGCATTTACCTAAAAACTCCCGCTAATCTGGTTTACAAGACGTTCAAGTTGCAGCATGATGCTTTGATGGTTTGATTGGTGGCTTTTTGCTGACATCCAAACTTGACTAAAATTGCTTCTGAGACGAAGCTGAACGCCTTTAGACACACGTCTTTAGACACATTTTGTTGAGCTGCTTACCCATAGGACGAGCAACAGAAGTGATGGCAAGAGTCTTCTACCTATCGAGGTTTCGTCTTCCGGAGAAGCTCGTCGGGTACAAATAATTAAAGTGATGAACACTTAAAGTCCGTGATATGAGAGAGTTTCGAGGGAGTGACGAAAATCTTAACTCCCACAGGAATTCTTTGCGACAAGTTAAGTGCCTACCTACTTTTTACTTCAGACGCCCAGCGTGTGAAACTATTTATTTGGCGGCCGAAAACTGCGCAGTCAACAACTGCAACTCTGACTCAAGTCCCCACAAGGTCGTTTCTCTATTTTAGAAGCAACAGAGGTCAAAGGACACGTAGTGTATCTGAGGACGGTGCGCGTGGAATGACTGCTGTCATAGAGGATACTATAACCAGCAGGCACCCGTCGGCTTTGAGTAACATAAGTGTGTATACAAAACGCGGGGAAATATTTCGTTCCGCGTGTGCGTGCGCGCGCATGAGGAGTGTCAATCATGGGGAAGTCAAAGGCGCGAGAGCGGCTTCATCACTTTCCCACCTACCCATGGAGTAGGCCTACCTGCGCGCAGTGCTACTTACATTGCCTATGTAAAAAACACAGTAGAGTTTCCTAATAATCGTCAGTTACATTTGTTAGGTCCATAGGTGATTTCAAAGGACAATCACTGTTCATTCATGCACGAAATTGCCCTTTCCGCATATCTAAAGAGGATAAATGGCTGTTGAGTACCTTCTCTCCGCTGTATCCTCCTGTTCAAACTTAAAGGTAATACAGCTAAAGAATAGCTTATGATTTCAAATGGACAAGTGCTACTTTGCAATATGTCTCTCATGCCCACTTACAAAGAGTGAGTAGGTGAAAACATAAAACTGTTTGTACAGACCGGTGACACACCCAGAGTTCACTAACACTCCAGAGTCATTATCAGCTCCGCGAGTGAACACGCATAGTTAACACTGACCAAGAATGAAAACTGTGTTGTGTGTTTTTACCGTCCTACTGTTGAAACATTCTGTCACCTTAAAGGGTTTGTGCAAGTCTCTGAAGGAATGTGAAGTACAGGTATGTGGAGAGAGAGCTTTCTCGGAGGTAAACACAAAGAGATTTACACACATAGACAAATGATAAGCCATACACTATGTTCGGATGGTCTTTGCTAGAAATGATAAAGTTCAAGAAATGTCCTCTCATAATACAAATCCTGACCAGCTGAGTGCATTAGCAGCCTCATTTATCTGTAAGCTGAACTAAGACGCCTCGGATAGTGCAGGAGAATTTTTTTAAGATAAGCTAGTCCTGAAGCAGTTAGTCAATTAAATACATAATCAATTAATGATTAAAATAATCTTTCAAAACAAAAATTCTAAAAAAATCACTGGTTATGGCTGCCATTGTATGCATATTACCTGAATGCTATCTCCTATGACAGTAAACAAATTTTGGACTGTTTGTTGGTCAAACAAGCTGTTTGTATACATGGACTTGGGCTGTAGTGAACTGTGATTGGTCTTTTCCCACGTTTTTTTGACATTTTACTTGATTAATCAAGAAAATAATTGTCAGATTAATCACTAAAAAACAACAGCCCTCTTTGAAGGGTCTTAGAAAGTTTTGGCACACAAAGGGCACTGAAGTGAGAATTATAGAACATGTATTCTTGGATTTCTAATCTTCTATTTCTTATATCTTCAGTTGAAGATGTCAAATCGAACTCATTTTGTTGCAGTTATATGTTTTTCTCCTGATTCAGATTCATACTTAATACATTTACCTCATGTTTTTCATGGACACCCTGGCACAGCAGACGCAGTATTTAATTCTATGTTCAGTATTTCTTTTTTGATTCTCCCTGTGTAGTCATAGAAATAAATCATATAGTGAAGGATGCTCTCCCTCTCCTGTAAACTCCTGTGTTAAAATAGACTTTTGTTAACAAGCACTGTCAGTGGGACCATAAATTTAAGATTTTAATTTCCAGGCATAGATTGGCAATTAGGCCTTTACAGACGTTCTTGAGGCAAGGACTTGAAGTGCTCTAGCACAACTGTTACAAAACACACACAGCATACAGTAATATGTAGAATGTAATATTACTGTGGCTCAAATTGTAGACATTAGTCAATCAATAGGATTTAAATGTAGGTCATTATTGTTTTTTGTTTGTTTCTTTGTTTGTTTTACAAGGCTTTAATTGACTTGGGAATGATTTATGTATGTTTTAATCTCTCTTAATGTGACTGTTGGGCTTTTTATGGATTGCATTACACAAAAACACCATAAACACCTATAGACCATAAATAATGCTCTTCACTGTCAAGCTGTCCGTGCCACAAGGTGCTAACTTAATTGTAAGGTAATAGAGGGGAAGCTTACATTCCAAATACCACTCAAACAAACAGTGAACACTGTGTCGTGAACCTTGACATCACCCTCCATAGAGAGCGACGCCGGAGCACGGCTCGGAGATCACACATCTTCTCTCATCATAGGGCCATTGTGCTGCGCTGACCTGTAATCTTGACCTCAAGTTGTGTTTCACTCTGGCTTCAAACACTTCACTGCTGATAAGTGAGATCTTCAGATTTCTCCCCACGTTTCACTCTCTGTATGCATTGATAGAAGTAGTTCTATAGCAACAACATTTCACCTAAATTGAAAACTCTTAATTCAAGTGCTGAGCTTGACTCCTTGTAGCAGTTTGTTTTTATCAGTAAATACAGTTCCAGTGGTTGCTCACAATGACATCTACTCGTTGTTTTTGAGTGACAGAGAAAACATGAAAAATATACTCCACAGAGGAGAAAGTGTAGTAAATGTAGTTGCCATGGTAATGGATGTACAGTATGTTTTACTGGTGGCAGGTCTTTCCTCCTGTGGTATAACAATGCCCCCTAGTGACATCTCAAATGGCCTTGCACACCAGGGAAGCAGCAAATCGGTCCAGAGATAGTGTTTCAGCAGCATCCTCCTACTCCAGCAAGCTCAGAAAGAAGCTCCATTTTAATATTTATTGAACATTATTTATTCATCTTATTGTAGAGAAGCTAGGAAATGGGGACATGACTGAGCAAAAATTAGTACTTTCAAAAGGTAAGAAATGCATCCAGTCTTTGTGTTACAGAATATGTTAATACAGTATCTTTATAACAGCATCTATCTCATGCAGTTGGACAGTGCCTGTCTTTTCTCTGGTGCATTTGAGCATGATAACTACACTGCACCACAACTGCTTAGCATTTTGTTCTTGGTTGAATGTAGAAGATCTGTGTGGATTTTTCAGTTGGTTAGGCATGAAATAGTCTCGTATAGCCAGAGCTATTTCCACACTTCGTTTTAGCGCTGTGCAAGTGCAAGAAATATTCTCCTGGTGTTTCTGCTGCTGGGTCTGCTGTGGACATATTTTATTTATCGGAGTTAAACACTAGAGGGAGCTTCTAAGAACATTTCCCCAAGGTTTCCATACTGCTTTCTGTCTACTTATTTCAGCAATGCAGGTAGGAATTTGACCTTAAATAAATATCGTATCAAATCACCAAATATAGTAAATTATCATGGTTTTGGATTTTGCGAGTGGCTATCAAAAAGGACCGGGGCTCACACATACCAGATTATCAAACTCTGGTGAAAGAAAGTAAACATTGGTGAATATTAAATCATCATCTGTTTCCTGTGTTACAACCAGAAAAACATCATGGCTCTTGGTTTGAAATCTTTGGCAAAATGTTGCAAAGCTTCATCAAAATGACCCCTAGATAAATGTTTGGGGATGTTTAATGAGGCTGAATGAGACAGAGAAAGCAGAAAGCAAGCAAAACACAGAAGAAAACACACTTTTTATTTTAACTTTAAGGATAAGGGACACAAATATTTTCATGTTGGCTGGCTTGTTGCTTTATTTTAAAAGGCAAATTCAATCACTTAGTGTCAAATGATCCGTATCAATATCGTGATCCGTATCAATTTGTGTGATAAAAATATTAATAAAGTTAGTGTGAGTTGGAGATATCCATCTGAAAACGCAAATGAAATGCACTTGGTTAAAGATTGGGTTCAAAATTTTGAATTGTAGGACACAAAATTCCAGAGTCTGCAATGACATCTCATCGTCCTTTTGCAAGGCTCTCATTCAGACTTTGAATATTAGCAGGGCTTCAAGTACTAGCCGTACCACAAGGCTGAACTACTGCTCGCGGTGTGAAATTATCCAATAATGAGCTTCTTTGTATTGCAGGAGGGCACATTGACCCGATAATGTCAGGGATCTTTCTCTGCATCTATTCACTTTTGTACAACTTTTAATATCTGCCTGGCATGCAGAATACAGGTGTCAAACCTTACCTTAAGGTTTCAGGTTCATAAAAGAGTGCCGGAACGGAAAAAATGGTTGTGGAAAAAAAGGAGGTGACGCTTAGCTGAGCAATGCGCTCTCTGAAGAAGAATGCTTTGGAGAATGTGTCCCATATCGCTGCATGCATTTTTAAATGACTGATCGTATTGTGTGGAGTACAGTGAGAACATCAAACGCCTCATGCAAAATTTCAGTCGTACTGGCAATAGATTATCTCACTCTTGCTGCCCAACAAGATAGCAGCTATGCAATGGGTGCTAAAAGGAGATGGACTGGGAATAAATGTTGACTGATAAGTGCAATCAAAGCCAGTTGCCTCCATTTATTGACTCAAGACCCAGGGCTGTGAGTGTGTGTGAGAATGTGTGTAGTATCAGTGTTGCAGTGGAATACGAGAAGTTACATCATCACTACTTAACAGCGTTACAGGCAGCTCGCTAGATTATTTGTGCCCATGGGAAAAATTTAAATTGAAATGTTAAATGACTTTATTACACATGCACATTGGGAATATGTGACTAAGGGTTGCATTTATGCTGTGTTGTGTTGTTCTGCGCTCTGCTTTGGATATGTACGTATCTGAGTGTGAGAGAAAGAGGGACAGAGCAAGCATAGGTACGAATGTATGTTTCTATGTGTGCTTGCCTTATTTTATAACTTGCGTGGGTCTAATGGCCAACACTTTACTTTGTTTAAGCTATTACAGGAAGCCCTTTTCTACTGAATCAAGACCTGGTGCATTGTTTCTTTAGCCCACTGACCAAATCCATGTAAAATGATACCTGTGACAGAACAGAATGGATATTTCTTATCTCTTTAAAAGACATGAGAAAAGCTTAACAGAAATGTCGCCAATGCCAACATCATCATAACAAAAAGTATCATTCGTTTATTTACAGTACACTGACAAAGTTATCGTCATACACTTGTAATATAGACTTTTTGTTTCATGTACACTCATACGTCAGCATTTTGACCATTAAGGGATTCTTTATGTTAATTAAGATGTTTGAATAATTCATGTATTTGACATTCTGAATGCTAAGCTAGGCAAAGACATTGGGTAACAGATGTGTTCACCCTTAACCAGCTAATGATGATCCATGTAAAATTGGAGAGCCAAGCAGATCTACCACTGTTCATGGTGGCCATAATGACAGAACATTGCCTTTTCACACTATTTCTGCATCATTTGTCACCAAAAATGTGCAAGTTGACACTCAAGAACTGCAGTTGTTGCTTGTTACCAGCTGCTTGAGGTTGATTGTGTTTTTGCATTTTCTTCAGTGTGCTGATGAGACCGTTTTGTGTTCTGCATGTTGATGGTGGCGTCTAATTGCATCTAAAGCAAATTTTTAAAACTCAACCAAGATCTGTTTTGTTTTTATTCATAAGCTAATATGCTTGTAGCTTTTAATGTATGCGTAGTGGATCGTTGTGTCATTGACAAGTAAAGAGTGAAAACATTCATTAGGAAAAGACTATTGAAAATCTATACAGCTGTCTGCACCTTGGACCTATATGTATCTAAATCCCATTCACCTAGATCCACCAATAGATCTTCTCATTGAGCACTTGAGAACAGTGTGTGAAAACAAATGCCAGCAGCAGCGGGCTGCACGCTAGCTCAACATCCATGATGTGTGTGTTAATTTGCAGGATGGAGCCCTCTCTGGAGATGCAGAGTATTGGAAAGAAGACACTTGGGTGTCATCCCCATTGTTTGTTCCATTATCCTGCAGGGTTCACTTACATATAAGCCTCTAATGCTCTCAAAATGAAAGTAAACACAATTCCCAACTGCCTCGTTTTCTCATGAAGGTGATAAACATTTCATTTAAGGAGGCACACTACAGGGCCAGGCAGCACTTGTCAGGTTAAGCAAGTTGAGTGAGGCTGTGGGTTTTTCCAAACATTTTTTTTCTGCAAATAATAGATCATATTTGTTTACTTATAGAAGTGTTTTTATAGTTACAACGGCCCTTTGTTTTATTTAGATAAGCATTGGCCATATATGCAAGATAGTTTAAATATCTGTATATCCTCAAATAATTAATATGCATTCAGATGGACAACATGTAATTTCTGCTGCTAGACATCTCGCCATCAGATGGTGAAATACAAGAAAGACGTAGTTTCATGACACCATGAAGGAGTGTGGGATCATGATGTGAGTATTTAATTGTTTAACAGCCACCACTGAAAATGAAAATCTATCTGACTGACTGAGGCAGAAATGTTCACAGACAAAGAAATGTATTAAAGTTTTATTCACACTACGTTTAGTGACATTTGCTGACTT
>JAQQZW010000002.1:9480800-9497280 GCA_029814745.1 Zanclus cornutus | reverse complement strand
TATCAATATGTGCGGATCTATATCTATAACATCAGCGTGCTAACATGCTCACAGTGACAATGCCAACATGCTGATGTTTAGCAGGTGTAATGTTGAAGTGAGGAGGATCATCCTCTGGGGATCGTGAATATCAGTGTACAATCTCACGTCAGTCAATCCAACAGCGGTTTACATTTGAGTACCTGCACCACAGCTTTGGAGCCGGTGACCTCCAGCACCTGCCCGCTCCTCTTGGTGCCATCAGGCAGCGTGAGGTGGACGATCTCTGCATACCTGGGAAACTGTGGCAGTGAGGCAGGAACACAAGCTTTAGTCACAAGAGGAAATGTGGATGAGTGTGTTTACCTGCACATTAGTATCTTGGTTAAATGTCATTCAGGATCACGTGTACAGGAGGCTTCTCTTGTTCCATGTGAACATCATATTCTAACAGTATCCAGGCTTCTGCTCATCTGTGTGCAGTTTGTGATTTCTTCTCAGTCACTTTGTTCTGCACCAACAAAGAATGATCAGAAACCAGGATCAGGTGTTTCCATGTCACAGTATCCAGGTTTCTATCCTCCAGGAAGCATGACTGGGTTTCTGGAACCAGGACATGTGTTTACATCAACGTGACAAAACAGGAACACCCAAAAAACCTGATCATAACAGAAACCAGTGTGCATGTAAACACACTCACTGGTTTTTATTCCAAACTGTGTCGAACACGTCTGTCCTGTTTCAAAGGTCTTTCCATAACTCGGTTATTAGATCATTTATGGGTGTTCACAAACATGCAGCTGTTCTAGCTGTTAATGACGCTTGCATGGAAAGCCAGCATGGTCAGCATGTGTAACAGCCAATAGGGTTGCTTGTAAAATAGTTTTTAATAGTTTATTTATGATTTCAGGGGGAATGGGAAGTCCTTTCTCCCTCCGTGCTGCTGAAAATAAGAAACGACACCACGTGTTAAAAGTGAATCATCAGAACTTCGACTAGTCAGCTTCTCAGTTTATGAGTCACTTGAATTCACAAATCCTCTCATGAGGACTGACGGCCTTGAAAAGTGGGTGAGAAAAGAGTGAGATACTCTGTGATCCTCAGCTCAGAGGAGGAAACCACGAACACAGAGGTGAGTCACCTGACATCTGTCGGCGTTCTTACCTTCACCTGATCCAAAATCACCAGCGGACCGTTGACTCCAGACACAGTTTTATAGGCTGAGGACGCAGACAACAGGATGTGTTAACACAGCGGCCATAAGAGTGGAGAAAAATGATCCCACCGGCTAACAAGTGACGGTGTTATCGATTACATCACAACCTGCAAAGCACTTCTGAAGGTGCTGCTAATGCAAAAAGAACATTTCCTACTGCTGCAGCTTCACATTAAACGCATTTAACTGGCAAAACACAAGCTGACTTAATTAATTCATCAGTAAGTATCCAACTCCAAACATTCCCCAGTTTTCTCTGTTTAATTCACAGTTAACAGAATATTTGGACACATCTACCGAAACATTCTCACTATTTTCTAAAGATTTATAAACCGATTAATTGATTTGTGAAGAAAATAATCCTCCTTGTGCTTTACCTCGGACTCATACATGTAAATTACACTTATGATGCCTCTCGTCTTAATATTTCTGGCTAAGCTTCTGGCAGAAGGACTGGAGAGCTGCAGACTGAACATACTTTCATCCCACTGAGGCCCCCACACATTCACGCACCAGAGATTCAACTCAGTGTAGGCCTGCAAATATGGATCAGCTGTGCTAGAAACTGTCAGAAAATCAATCCAGAAGCCCAAGTTTACATCTCCAAATTTGGTTTTGGCCTGATGGTTGAATAAAGCAGCAGAACATCTTCAGTTACATGACATCACAACAGCCTGGAGACACAGCGAGTCTTCAGGTGAGAGGCTGAAACCGGTGATTCGTCATTTTTGCTTCAAAAAAGATGAATTATGAAGAATGATTCCAGATGGATTTGAAGTCTGGTGACTGATGAATCCACTGACAGTTCCAGCTCTGATCCAGTGAACACGAAGCCTCACTGACCGACGCCCCCATCAGTCCATGTGACCACATAATTCATTATTACACAGTTAATGTTTATCTCTAAAAAGACGCGTAATACTTTCCTTCTTTAAAAATAGTCAGACTCATATCTGCAGTGCTGCCTCGGTTCATGCATTCACACACACACTGGGACTCACTGAGGCGAGGCTGGGATATATAATCCCGCTTCACGGCCATCACATGCTCCCGGGAGGCGGCGGCGGCGGCCGGAGCGGCGGCCGTCGGTTTGTTCCCGCTGACGGCCGAGGAGAGCTCACTCATGGCCCCGTTCACCATCCCTCTGAGCGCCTTCATCGCCATGTTTCACCTGCAGCAGCCGCAGCGGCGTCCGAGTCGTGACAGCCTTGGCGCATGCGCAGTGAATATCACACAACTGCAACCTCAGTCACAGCCGCTCTCTCATTGGCAGATGTGGAAAATATGGGAAAATAGTAAATTTAGAAGATTTACAGGAAACTTAAAGGCACATTTCCCATGTTTATAGTTAGCTGCAGGCGGGACAGCGCATGCGCACAGCAGAAAGATAAACCTACTGAAGCTGTGCAAAATTTGTTATAATATAAAAACTTTAAATAAAAAAGTGCAGAATCACACTTGTCTCTCTGTACTGATTTTAATATAAAGCTGTGAAGATTAAATAGGGACATGATCCATTTTTGTCCATTTACAGTCCAGAAGAAAAAATTATTTTAAAAAAATTATACAAATGACTGAAGTAAGAGTTCAGTTGTTTACGGCACATTTCCACCAAGAAAGAACCACAGAAGAAGAGTTAAAAAAGTGTTTTCACAGCAGGATGGAGACTTCAACACTGTGGGCAGTTTCATACAGACTGTCTCTTGTTTCTGGGCACTGATTCTGAAAGGAGATGTTGAATTACTGTGAGCATCACAAATTTTATTTCATTTACCTGCAAACCTCCAAAACCCGGACGAACAACCCCAAACTATCAGGATGGAAGATAAACCAGAGCTCACTGAGGACTTAAAGGGGGAAAATGGCCCTGAAGGAGAAGGACTGTGCTGTATTTTGAGGAAGGAAGTAAATTTTATCCTCATGCTTCATGTAGATTTAGAGACAGAGAAAATCAAAGCACCTCATGGTCGGCCGGAACCAAAGACTGGAGGCAGCGATCAGTCCGCCTGTTTCTGTCCAAAATGAACACCAATTAATTTCTTTTACCTTGTTTAATCCATAAACGGACAGATATGTGAAGGGACATGTTGATTTTTCCAGACTTCTCTGCTGAAGTATCATGTTAGCTTTGATCAAACTCTGGAATATGCAAAGTGAAACCAACTGTCATAAAGGAAACGCTGCAACACTGGCAGGCTGAGGCAGCAAATCACAGAAGAGTCCAGTACAGAATCTGAGCAGCTTTATTTGAGCCGATACTGCTCCATTAAAACATGTTGGGACACCTCGATTCCTCAGAGGAGAACATACACAGTGTCGACCCACGTCAGACGACTCTTCAGGGAGTTTGTTCTGTGCTTTTCAGTGTCTTGGTGTCTGTTCGATGTGGATCAGACTAGCAGTTTTTGTGTGTGTTGACTCTGTGTGTGTTCCTGTGATGTCTCATTTGGGTGCCGGCCCACTCCTCCTCACGTCCGTCACGGCCGTTGGACTCGTTTGTCCAGCGTGCGGAGTAGCGGGGGAGGGGAGGAGGAGGAGGATGAGGATGAGGATGAGGACCTCTCCTCCTGTCCTACTGCCGGCGGGAGGACAGACTCCACTCCGGCCCAGCGGGAGGATATCCAGACCTGCTCTCCTCTGAGCGGGGAGGTCTCCTCCACTGACTGTCAGGGCGAGGAGGGGTCCATCGACTCCGGTGGTGGTGGTGGAAAGGGGCTCCCATGGGTGTGTAGAGAGGAGGTGGAGGTAGTAATGGTGGAGTGGGAAGCAGGCCGTCGTGTGGATGGTGTTGATGTGAGCGCTGGTTCGCTCCTCCCGGAGGGAAAGATCTGAAACAGAGAGACAGATTCCTCTTTTTCTCTCTTCTCTAACTTCCTGTTTTTATTGTATTGGCAATTCCTCCAACACAAGAACCAACAACAAAAAAGACACCAAAGATCATTTTGTTCATGTAAAAAAAAACTACGCCGTGGTCGACAATTAACTGCAGACGTAACAAAGTCAACACTTAAAGTCGCACTGAGAACGAAGAGTCGAGGCTCTGCTGTTAAAATGGCATCACATGCATCCTGAGGGGAGCATGAAGGTCTGGACCACGTCGCCTGACACCACAGGAAAACACTGGACTTTGTTAAATAACTGCCTGCGTGCTGGGAGTGTCGGTACATTTGAAGAACAAAGCGCTCACTTAGAAAAAGCAGAGATGATCACATTCAGGTCTTTTGGTTTCTGCGCCCTACCTGTGGTGCCAGGAGTCACTGAGGTGAGGTCGTCTCTTCTCCCTGCTGTCAGAGTCGAGAAGCCGATGTGCAGCACGACCTCTCATTGGCTCCTGCTCAGACTCCTCCATCCCCTCGTTACTGTTTAACGAACATCATAAGAGACGAATCACTGAACAGCCCAGACAGCCAAGTCAAACTGGAGCAGACCGTTAAAATGTAAAATTATAAATGATGTTTGGTGTGACTTTTTCAAAGTCTGAGATTGAGACATCTTCCATGATGCTTTGAGGGAAGTAAACAGAAAACAGGAAACAGGATCCTCTTTTTTCTGCAGTTTCTACGTGGATTTATGGACGTTTCTTAGTGACGGACATCTGAGGTAATGCGGACGTGAAAAAAAACACGTCACACTGAATCTAAAAATATGAATATCATGTCTGCGTGTTCAGTCGGAGTTATGCCTGAGTATCATTTCTGCTGAAAACTGTGGGAGATACTCAGGCTTTAAAAACACCTTGATAACCTTCCATGAGCTGCGCGTCAACACCGCTGACTGTGTTGCTAAGAAAAGGAATCAGCAGCCAAACTACCACAATTTACTTCCAGCCGTTGTCAGAGAATCTGCATGCACCTGTCTGTTTCACAGCTGATGGAAGTGAGGCTTTAAGAAGTATTTCCCCGTCTGAACGACGGTCTCTTAATAAAACTGGGCTGTCGACAGTCGTCACACTGTGTTCAAAGTGACAACCATTGGTAACCATAAAAGAAGACTGCATCACCTCCTCTTTGGTCCACACTGCAGGTCCTCTAGATAGTTCTGTCTTTCGATAGCGTGGCCCCGCGAGGAGTTGAACACTGAGAACAAAAGAACATTTACTGCAAGATGCTTCATTTTCATTCAGAAACGAGCCTGATACACATTAAAGTAAGAGACTAACATGAGTACTCACACTCCACGGCCTCTTTAGGGTCCATCCCATCAACGTCGATCAGATACCTGCAGGTAAGACACAGCTGTTAGACACTGTTCACACATTCAGACAACCTCTGCATGGTTCATACTGCACACACCTGCAGATCAGATAGCCGGTGCGATTCAGACCGTGGGTGCAGTGGACTCCGATCAGCTTGTCTGTAATGAAAATTACATGTCAGTAATGTTAAGATGTGCATGTAGCCAGTGCTTGTAATTAAAGAGCAGGGACTGTAGTTCATTTAATGGACACTAATGGACACTTAAAAAGAGAGACATAAGGTGTCCATGTGCTGTCCAGTCATCAGGCATTTCCAAGTTTAAGTCTAATGGCTGAATAGAGATTTGAACTGCATGTTGTTCTTTCTGACACATGTTCTTCCTCTCTGCTGCTTGAGGAAGGCCGACAGTGAAACCACACTGAAACACATCATGTGTTTCAACACACAGATGGAGGACTGTGGGTGCAGCTGAAACTGAAGCTCTGAAACAAGCTTCACTGTTTCAGTTCACTGTGTTGCAGCTGTGTCACATTCAGAAAAGCAGGTGGCTTCTTCAGAAAGAGCTTCTTTCACTGTTACTGTTTGAAAGTTTGGATCGAAACATGAGTTGGAGACGAAGAGAGAATGAGTATGAAAACAGTTCCAAATGAAACCAAGTAATAATGTAATAAAAGTCATCTGCTCATTTAATAAATATCACTGTTCTCCAATCACAACGCATTGTGACTCACATGGAGGAGGAGCTGACGGTGACACGGGGGAACATCACTCCAATCAGGCACATTCGTATTTTATGTCTTGGCTTTTTGGAAAACACAGTTATTGATTCTGTTAATGTAAATGTAAATATCTGCATCTACTGCAGCACACCACTTAATAATACCACACAGGCCTCTTAGACTTGCTGTAAGTTCTACAAACCACCAGATGTCACTGTGCTGCTGAGTTTAAAGCCCCAAAGCCTCACAAAGCTTCATCAGCCCATCATTGCTGACAGCAGCTGAAAAGAGTCAATCAGAGGAGCAAAAATAAAACAGCTGCTTCTCTATAAAGTTAACGTGTGCGAGAGAGAGAGAGAGAAGCGCTGCGTAAAAACCTTTATTATCGTTAATTTACTGTCAATCACACCTGATACTTTGAAGGACGGTGTGCTGTCCTTTACTGCCTTATCTCTGGTTCATGCATCTAGTCAGGATGATATTAAGTGTAAATTAAAAAAAGACCAAATTATTTTTGTAACGGTTGTTTCCAGCCCTGCATAGTGTCTGCAGTCTCCCTCTCAGGCTGTGCACTGCTGCAATTAGCTCCTAAAATAGGAAATGATATTTGTGGAGCATTCTGGGGTGGTGCCATTTTTGGCAGATGACATACCAGCTGTCGCCATCTGTCACCTGTCAATCATCCATCATCAGAAATGTACAAAGTAGAGGATAAAGACAAATGCCCACATAAAGAACGGCTCTCACATGGAAGGCAAGGAGGTGATTATATTATGAGAGTGAAGTTAGTTAATGAGAGGGTTTGCCGACTTTGTGCTAACTGAATACTAACAAAGTGTCAGTTAATCATGCAGAATCGATCTACCTGTATCTGATGAAGCACATAACGTTAGCCTACCTCTGTTTGTGGCTGTAAACTGTAACATCATGTGGTTTGTATCTTATTCAATCAGCCAGCAGAGGGCACTCTTACCCACATACTAGAGGCAATACTGCCCTGTTAGTGCCTCAGTGGCCTCGGCTGTTATTGACTCACAAGGTGAATAACAGCTGAGAGGAAGGCATTTATTTGGAATTTGAATGCCACAAAAGATCAACAAATCATGACACAGACTGATAGAAAAAACAGGGTTGCATTTGCATGTAAGTTTGCCTTTACCTGTCCATAAATACTTGGGAGCGGAATTAGTCTTTTTCAGATGCTAAAAATGGATGGGTATAAAGGCATAGCTAATGCAACATGCTGACAAAAAACACACGGTGGAGAACTTATTTCTATGAATCTATCAGACTAAAGAGAAGCATAAAGGTCTTTCACAGAAGGAGCCTTATGTTCTCTGGTACCTATCAATATCCTTATCAATAGAAAGCCTGAGCACAATCAAGAGTCCAGCCGCAGCAGGAGGAAAAAGAAGAGTGCACAGACAAAAAGAGAGAAGCACAGAGATTCAGGCAACAGAGACAATGGAGCAAATTAACAGGAAAATTAACAGCAGTGACAATGGAAAAAGGTCATGCAATGATTTCCGCTCTGCCTTCAGCTAATATAAAGACAAGGACACATACACAGGTAATGTATGAGACCATCTCTAAACTGCTTTTAAGAAAAAGAAATTAACTACAATATGTGGCAATAATTCATTCATGAAAAAAACCGAGGTGATGTGTTTAAAAAAGGTGTTTAAAGAATACAAGCAGCATGTCAGCAGCAAACCTTTACGAATCACCAACAAGTCAATGGATTTACACCTTGAAATGTTTGGTAAACTAAATATATGGTGTTTATCAAATACAACTGGACTTGAAATTATCAGCGACTCAATGTGCGTGGGCATTGCAGCTACCTGTTGGAGTTGTGGGATGACTTGATATTCTTAGCAGAAATGATGTTGAGGGACAGGACGGCATCAGCGGCACTGTCGTCCACTTCAGCCTTATTCCTGATGCGACCTAGTGGGACACAGAGCAGCATATTCATATCTTGTCATCACAAGAGCTCAAATGACTCCTCCTGATGGAATATGAATGCTTAATATAGAAATTCAGAGTTTAGTTTAACAGTCGTATCGTCACATTGTCCAGGAATAAGACTCCAAACACACGCCTGCTCACTCATGAACCTCTCTGAAAAAGAGTGTCAGCAGCAAAAGGTCTGAAATGTGAAATGTAATTATTTCTCCCATTAGAAACAGCTACAGTATAAATTGCTTAAAGAGAGAGGCAGCCTGAGGCGGAACACACACAACTTCACAGCCTAGAATCAGGACTGAGAAACCGGTGAGAAGTATTTTCAGTGCTGCCTCACAAACTAAGCATCCTTTGCGACTATAAAAAGTGTCATATTTTCAGTGTGAATGAGGAAGCTATCATGTAGCAACACCCTCTTCTCCTTTGCTGTGAAACAGCAGTGTTTCGTGTCTCTGGTGCCCCTTTGCTGTAAAAAGGTAGAACTAATTATCCCTAAGGGTAGACTGCTTACCCACGACCAGCTCACGCACGTCCTTCCAGTGGAGCTCGCTTCCCTTCTCATGGATGAGAGTCACTGTGATCCTCCGCTGGATCCCCTGCAGCACAGATGACAGCGGTTTAGGATCAGAGTAGACACAGCTAGAGCAAAATTAAGCCTATAAATGGTTCTCATCAAGAAGAAATATTATTTAGTGGTTTACAACAAAGACAATATATCGTTGAAAGGAATTGTGTAGATCTCCGGTACCTTGTGCAGCAGGTAGGTGCCATGGCAGGGCAGTCCTCCGCTGTGATCCACTATAGCTGGGATGTACCTGTGGAGGGAGGGAGGACACACTCAGCCCTGATACTTCAAAAAACACATCTAATTGTATTCTTGAAGGATATTTGACAAACTGCATCAAAACAAAAAAAAAAATCCACCATTTAAAAAAATTCACACATAAGCACGGACTATTCTGGTTCCCTTTTGAATCCTTTCATTGAGTTTACACTGACTTGTTGTTGCTTGTAGGCTGCTAAAATATGCTGTGGTACAGGCTTCAGATCACAAGATTCTCTGACCTAAACTGAGGGTTTCAAAACTCACAACTTTAATTTTTATGAACCTGTAGTAGTATTAGGTTTTTTCTGTTTGTGGCTATGGCTTATATTCAATAGGCTCTGACATCAGGAACACATTTTCTGCTGTTATTTCACTGAATATGAGCCTAGTTGGAACACACTTCTGTGTACATCTTTCATGCTTTAATCACTTATAGTTGTTTTCAACATTTCCTTACCTACTGTTATGTATTTTAAACTTTTTTTTGATCAGTATCAGTATATCAGTTTATTTCTCAGACACATCAAGTATGTAAGTATTGCTGTTGTTTCTAGTATTGGTAAAAGCATTTTGAAATGAATCTGACATCTGACATCATGTCTATTTAAAATGGCACATAAAGAACATACTGTATTTGACACTTCTGTATTTGCTGCTGTATGTGAAGATAAGATCACTTACTCTCCGGTGGGCTCCAGCTCGCTGATCTCAAACCAGACTAGCAGGTCGTATTTGCTGACACACTGACCCAGGTTAGACTTCGTGATGGTGTTCAACTTGGTGGCTGGAACTGACACACAAGCACATACACAAACAAACACACATAGACTGGATATTAAAAATTGGGATTTTACTTAATTTCGTTGGGAATTCATGAAAATAAGGGGCAGACATTAATATGATAAAGTCGATTAACAAATGGAGGCTGGGTATGTGATGTGAACACACCGCTGACCCTATATACTAGGCCACACACATTTACTGTGGTACCCATAATTCAAGGATGTGTTAATTATAAAGTCCATCATAACTGAAATAACTTGTAAGATGGACACAGAAAACAGGCAATATAACACATCATATTCAAACCAAACAGCTGCACGTACTGGGACACTATGTGGAGCTAAATCACAGATTACACCACAACTGACAGCACCCCGCTGCCTGACACACACCAGGAAACGTTCCTCTTGAAACAGGCTAATCTCTGAGGCGCACAGCTATATTCATTTGTGTTGAAATGAACTTTATTCCACATGAAAACTTTCGTAATTGGACTGCAGCTGAACCTATAAAGACTTAAGCCTCTAGATTCTGATTTATGCAGTGAAAACTATGTCAGTGATCTATTATGATTATGAAAAATACTAATATTATTATTTGGCTTAAGGTTTCACGTATGCAGCAGATTTACCTGAAGGTGTCAGCTCAGGCCAGTTTGTACGCATCATTGGGGAGGGTTGAACTGAGCTGACTGGACCTAAATAGACCTGCAGCAAGGTGCAGCAAACAAAACCACTGCAGAGCTCTGCCTGCAGTAACAGAGCACCACAGGAGCAAAGCACAGAACTAGACTAATCACTACAACACAGGCGCACCTAATGCCTGGTCTGTCAGCTACTACACTGTCCGCTGTACCAACCATGGTGCCTGGGAACAATTAGCACAGGGTCACTGGGCACCGGAAGGAACGGGAAGTGAGAGAGCTGGTCAGCCTCGTCCTCCAGACTGGCCACGGCAGAGGAGGCCAGGGCGTTTGCGTGCTCGGACAGCGTGTCCAGCACTTTACCATTCACATAGCCGCTCATCAGGTAGCGGACCAACTCTATCTTACGGGTGTGGTCTAGGGTTTTAATGCATGACATTGTGCGAATGTGGAGAAAAATTGGAAGGGGAAGTGTGAAAGAGGATATGTGGAAGAGGGAGGGCAGAGTGGGGTAAGAGGATTATGGATGGTGGGAGAATGATTAAATAAGAGACAAAAAAAATCCAGAGGAAGCCAGAAATGAAAAAGAAGTGGAAGGAAATATGAGGCATGCTGATATAACAAACAGAAGAAATATGCTGAAATGAGGGTGACAGCTGCAGAACATATTGCTGTTACGGTAAAATCCTTACCTGGTTTAGACAGAGGCATGGGAATGGGATAGTATTTCCTTGATGGTGTTGGAGGACTGTTAAAATGAATGTAGAATTAGCTTAAAATACAAAAACCAACTGTAAAAAATTTCAACAAAATCTACTTGGTGTACCAACCATGAATTATTACAGAAGTCATTCTCTAAAACATTCTCTAAAGCGATACAGCATCTCGACAGAAGGATTTCTTCAATCACACCAACCTGATCAGGTCCTGGCCATGAAGGTGCAGCGGGTGCTGCTGGTAGTGGCCGAACACTTCAAACACGATGGGCTTGCTCTTGATGTACTCAATGAAGGACTCTGTGACCTCTACTGAAATCTGCTCCAATGATGAGAAAAAGGGGTTTTCAAAATTAATTAACAGGAAGTTGATAAAATGTCGATTGTTTGTGTGTGTGTGTGTGTGTGTGTGTGTGACTTACGTTCTGGACGTGGTAAAAGCCCAGAGGAGCTCCTTTGCCCGCGTTCTTCAGAGGCTCAGTGGAAAAAGCCTCGTCATGACGATGCAGGAAACTAAGGAAAGAAACACAAAATGAGGGTCAGTGAGTCGCATTTATTTGTAAACTAGAGGAGGGTGTGTCCTCAAAATCTGCATCTTCTCTTATGGTACAAAAGACAAGAGATGAGTTTCATCAACTTTAAGGATTTCACCAGAACTTGTCATTGCTTTTGTTATGCTCTATTGGCATTGTGAGTGTTGTTTTACATTTTAAAGATAAAGCTGTATTGATGATCTTATTGACTTTGATGTGATTAGTGAAATCAAATGACGCTCAAACCTACAGTTACAAAATGTCATAAAAATATCTTTTGTTGTAGCAACATTAATGCTTTATTTTAGTTTCTCCCTCAGCAAGGCCATTTTTACAGTCTAACCTTTGGTAACAGTTTTAATTCTAATATATGTAATAATTACTCCATTTAAAATATTACTACTCTTTACATCTTTACAGTTTGATATAAAACACATCATTGGGCACATACTAATCTACAGCTGAGTTGCTCTATTTTGGAGTATGGTGGACTCACTTGAACTGGCAGAAGATATCTGCGTACTCCGGTGGGATGCCGTTAGCCTGCAGCACAGTAACACGGAAGGTGAAGATGCTGCCGACCTCCAGCTGTCCTGTCAGACCGTCACCATGACTCAGCTTGGTCTCTGCGATGTTGCCCAGTTTGAGGTCTGAAGGAAGCCACAAGGGAAAGTTAGGAGGACTCGTGCTGTGATTTATTTAAAATAACTAGCAATTGTGCTTTGTTGAATCTGCATATGAATTTTAAGCTCTAGACTTGTTTATACGCATTATCATACTTGTAAACAAAATTCACTCGTTGAATAGCCTTTGTGCACATTCCTTCACAAAATGAGGAAAACTGCATCCGTCTCATTTCCATAACTATAAATTTTAAGTCCTCCTGTGCAGTAAATAGGACCATCTGCCAAGTGAGTTTCCCATTGGGAGGAGAGGACGAAGTTTACGAGTGGAGAGGTGAAGGTCTGGCAGCCGTACCCATGTCATTGATTCTGTTGAGCTCCTCTGAGGGTGTGATGACCTCTGAACTCTGACCCTGACCCTCCACAATGCGCAGCTCTTCCAGTGACAAGCCAGAGCGGGTCATAACCGTGGAGGGAAAGTCATTCTGATTGGACAGAAAGGAGATGGGCGCAAGAGTAGAGGGAGGAAGACATTAGCATATAGCTGGTAGAGAGAAAAGGAATAAAGGAACCTCAACCTGTGTGAATCCCTTTCTATATCATTGTGCAATACCGGATGAAAAGTATTAATGCTGAAAACAATATTTGCGTTTCTTTTGTTTATTTACTTTTAGAAAATTAATGAGAAAAGCAGAAACTCTAACTAAACATAACTTCCTCTGCTGAGTTTGTGTTTAAACCCAAATATTGTACACCCACTCTCTCACACAGACAGAAAAAAGTGGGGTTTCAAGTTTTGAAACGACTTTCATCTGACTCAGGGCTTACCTTTTTGAAGTATTCATCATCAAAGGAGATCTTGGCAGTTCCTGACTGTCTAACTCCTGACCCGTAGTCTGGAGCCTCCTCGTCAGCTACAAAGAGACAAACCACGCTCTTATCAGGATCTATCACAGACATAACTGACTAAAACTGACAATCACATCAAAGGAATCTAAGGGAGTTTCTCTTTAGATGGCTCTTTAAAATGTTTCACGCTGAGATCAAAATAGATGTTAAACCCATATATTTATCAAGTTCTTTGGTTTGCATAAAATATAATTTGATTTCTGCACATCAAGAAGACTAAGACACAAATAAAATGCCACACCATATAGCACAAATAAAAGAAACTAATGCGCATTAAGTGGCAATGTGTGTGTTTTTTTAACGGCTCCCCTACATATAATAACCACACTATCCCTCTAAAAGTTTGACAAATATAAATAAACAGTCTGTTTCACACGGATGAGATTGCACAAATGAGTGATTAGCAGAATGTAATATGTGCGTAAAGAGCCTTGCTTATTAGGGGATCTCATTAATTACTCACCAGCTATAGCCTGAACCCCCACACGCAGGAAACCACGCACCTCGCCCTTCTCTGTTACTATGGCAACACGGTGCACCAGTGGTACAGGGTACAGCAGGTTGCTCAGGTACACGAAAGCTCTGAGAGTAAAACAGAAGGAAGAGAAATAAAAAAACATGATTCTGGCGCAGTGAGGAACGACCACTCCTGTTTTCTATTCAGAAAAAATGTGCGTTTTTGTTATATAACTGCCATGTTATCTGTTGCATTTAATCAAGCCTACTGAAGACAATTATATGAGCAGCCACATAGAGACAATTTTCTGATAGTTCTACATTATCTACAGGCTGACTAATATGTCATTGATTAATGATTTAAAGATCTTATAAGGTCCACAATCATTTCCAGTGTTTAGCAAATATTAAGCACTACAATAACATACAGTAAAATATTAGTGACAATTTTGTTAAGGAATGAGCAAAAAAAACACAACACAGGATTAAAAAAAAAGACACGAACATAAAATCAAACATGCTCCGGGTCACTGAAATCAGCAGCAGTTTAAACCTTCCACTTTATTTTTAAACTGCGTGACAGGGCGATGACAGGTCACCTGGGATGCAGCAGTAATGGCTGTATGAACGTGGTTTACTGTGACACGTTATGGCGATGTTAGTCTCTCACTCACACACTCACTGACATTTTGTTTTGCAGAACTTGATTTATTTTGCTGCACCCCTGGTGACATACTCTTTTCTCTATCGCCCCTCCTCTCTTTCCTTTTGTAGACTCAAGGCCAAAGCGGAGGGGAGAGATCAATCTGTGAATTCTCTGAAGTCATAGTGACGAAGGCAGCTGAGCTGTGGCCGTTGCAGAGTCTGGTTGGCTTAGAGTCTGTATTTATCTGTCGTCTTTTTCTGAGATTGGCACACGCTGTTTATTACCAAGCAATGTTGTTTACAGCGCTGACATTACAGCCTTGGTTCAACTTGTGCTGTGATTTCAAATGCTGCAGCAGTTTATTATTTCATCTTGACAATGAATTAAAAAATAAATACAAGTAAGCAAGATTATGTGACTGTCAACTACCAGTGAGTTATTATTATCTACAATACATATCAAGAGCAATGTTAAAACAAACAAGGTTATGAAAACAAACGTTTTTATGTAATGTAACAAATAAAACAAACAAAAAATAAAACAAGGTATAAAGGTTTAAAAAAAACATAAAATGAAGACAGCAAATCAACTTAGCCACAGCATACATGTACTTCACACACAGATGGGAGTTAATACAGTCAGCGCAGTTATGGTGGCGTGGGTATGAGACATCACGCTGGTAGGATATGGAGAGAATATGATGGTGGATTTTCAATTTTTTGAGAACTTAGTCTAAATTAAAAGCAACTCATATAAAGAAGGCCTGTGAGCACAGAAGTATGACTAATCACATTAAATCCAAAACGGGTCCAATTTATCTCTGCTAAGCTGCTATGAATACATGATCTGATTTTGAATTTATTCATTCACCAAGGAGGGCTTTACTGATAAAAAGTGGTATGCTTACAGTTTTTGCTCACATTCTTAAGACTTGGTTTGCAAGATACCAAAATAGTACATAGATTATGTCTTATGGCCAACATACTGCTGGTTTAATATGTCTCTACTGAACACTGTTGTTGGGTGAAACACCAGTCTGTCCATCCTGCTGTTTTCTCACCTGCACTCATTGATCTGCTCTACAGATACAGAATTAATAATTAACAACACTAAACCAAGCTAGCATCCACTCCAAACTCCTGTTTCAGCCTGTGTGTTGAGGGTGTGGGAATGCCACTGCCGGTCACCAACCTTCCCACCAGGATGAACCAGGGGGAGCGGTCGTAGAAGGGGTACTGGCCGTCGCTGAAGATGTCCGAGCCTTCCTCGGTGCCGGCATCCGAGCTGGTGTCGTCCACAAAAGCCTCATCGTCAATCAAGTCAGACATCTCACTCTGTCGCTCGTCTGTCAGCTCGGTGATCTCGGAGTCAGTGGTGGAAAAGGTAGGCGAGGGGGTGCGGTCGGCCAGGCGCTCATTGACACAACCATGGAAGATGGGGGAGCTGAGAGGGTCGGTAGTTTGGGAACAGTGTGGCAAGAACCAAGGAAAGGTAACAGTGGAGTAATAGAAGAGTTAAACAGCCCAATGCAGCTCAATATGAATGGCTTAGATGTGATATTTCACTTTGAGATTGTTTTCTAACAAATGGTAGTTATATGGTAATTTCCAACACAAATAACATAAAATCATGTACTAATATAATAAAGAAAAAACATGTTTTAGTCATTTAAATTGCAAAGTCGTACTTCCATCGGTAAGGATGTCACATGCTTAATTTTTTCTACCTAGTGATAATATGATTATTAGTTACACTAAATCAATTGAGAAAATTATTCTTCCTAATACTTGGAAGCTGCTGCAAACGCAACAGAGGGAATCATTCTTTTAATAACGAGCAGGTATTAAAAGAAGCTGCTAAGTGTCACAGCAATTTATAGAAACATGACTATTTTATACCAAAATGAAATGCCACTTTAAAAGGATTAACGTATAAATCTTCTAATGTATGCTGGCTGAAAGAGGATAAAATACAAAATACCACAAATTTCCACTTTATCCAAATCCACTATGTTGTTTACAAGCCTTTGTATGAACTGGAATAAATATCAACATGAGAATGGCAACATATACAGTAAAATGACACAACAAATACATGAAAATGACTTAATTATGGCTAAAAAGACAACAATTCAAAATGTGATGCCAAATAAAATCAATAAAGAAAAAAAGGAATATTGATAAGTGACATGAAATCAAAAGCACCAAATAAAAGCATAAATGTAACATGAAAATATAAACATGACATCAAAAAAAAAAAAAAACAGA
>JAQQZW010000002.1:9174537-9185241 GCA_029814745.1 Zanclus cornutus | reverse complement strand
TGGGTAGAAAAGTGGCATCCATCATAGTTAGTTGCCACTTTCTACATCAGCTTCACATCCAACCCAGTTATTTTCCATGTCAGGCACAGTGTGAAGCAATTCTTTTACATTTTTGTTGTTTATTTAAGCTGTTAATCCTAGTTTGCAAATATGTCCAGTAGCTTAAGATGCAGCACAGAACAGAACTCAGAGTCTACATGTCCTGTTTTTGGAGACTGACAAATTGTTATATACTGTAGCAAGCAGAGCATAATGTAATTGATTAGTGATTTGAAAACTCTGGATAAAAGAATTCATCTCTAACTCAGATAAAACTAAATAAAACTTTATTACTGTGCTTTGTTAGTCTGAACGGAAAATGACTTGTTGTATTGAGTAAAAAAAACATATATCTAGTGTTTGCTGTGCATGCACTACTAGGAACGATGCAAATCAATCAAGGCAATTCCCACAAACAGGTACTCTATCTTGGCTTCAATGTGAAGTGTAACTTTTTGCTGCTTCACTACTGCTCATACCCTGCAGCACAGAACAGCCTTAAACCTTCTGCAACATCTTGTGCTTGGCAATAAGGCCAGAGCACTTACCTTATTCTTGCTGGAGTGAGCAGCGTTATGCATGAATTCAAACCCAACTGGTTTGGGCATGGTTACAGACTGGACAGGACGGTCTGACTGGTTCTATTGTCTGCCGCAGCAGCAGAGCAGGTCTGCTCCTGTCCAGTGGGCTGTCCAGGTCTCCAGAGACTGAAATAAAACTTACTGACCTGGTTTGAGCAAATGCTTTTGTACTTTTGCTCTTCTCTCCTGATTGGCTGCAGCAAAAACATGTCTGTGCACTGCAGGCATCATCAGACCAACACTGAGGTGGTGGATGATACTTACCTTTCCTTTACTTGAACTGTTTGATATATTAAACTGCTCTTCATGGGGGATAAAAATATGCCTTCACACTGACAAGCAATGAAAATGTTGTTTGCTTGAGAAGTGGGGGGGCTGCGTAAACATTTTTAGACTGCTTTACTGCACAGTTTATAAAGAAGTGTCAATAAGTAGGTGGATTTCACACTCTCACAGCCCTTTTTTTGTCCTCTGGTGCCAAATGAGAGAAACTTGTCGCCTTGCAATCATGTGTGAATCACACACGTATTGTTTCCAGTATGGCTCGTGCTAAGTAATCCATTAGCAGTGATAAAACTTAATACACAGCATGCAATTGTACATATACAAAATACAAGTGAGTAAATACACATTACAAAAACATTAATCAAGTCAGGATGAGGCATGGATTTCTGTACATTTCATGGCCAAAAGTCAACAGTTTACATAAACAGACTTTACAGTTCTCAGTGAAAGAGGTGCCCCCTCAAGCCTTTATGTGCCTTTTCCTCAGTATTTCCATGTTCCCTCCCTGTCTGCCCACGGAGGAAGTGACTTGTTGTAACAGCACAAAAGCCTGCCACCTAATAAAGTTAGGGGAAAATAGGTAAAAGAAGGCAGGGAGGACCGTAGGAGAAAGCACAGAGGAGTGAAAGAGAAGTGTGAAAACACTCAAGGAGAACGGTTTTATGGCTTCATGTTAATTGATGTGATTTAAAAAAGAATCTCAAATTCCTGGAGGGCTGAAAGAGACAGGAGAGAGCTGGGGGCAAAAAAGGAAGAGGGATGTACCGCTGTAAAACAGCTGCTCTTCACTTTTACCCAGTGGACCTCTGAACAAAGACAGAGTGGAAAAGTCATCACATACATATGATACTGAAAATCATAGGACATCCATGCAGGAAGAGACTAGATAAAACATTAATGACCCTTGTAAATAATCAATCAGACCATACAATGTGTCATATTAATTATTCTCTTTATATTTACCTTTCGATAAGGCAACTAAAGAATGGTAATAATCAGCCTGAATCCCTCACTCGTTTGAACAGATCTTTCCAAATGCCAAAAAAACCCAAACATTTACAGTGAGTATTTGCAAAGATGGCATGCGTGCTTCCACAGTGTAAAAGAGGATCAAAACAGCCTGTTTTCTGTATCTCTGTCATTGTCATTTTAAGGTCTCTCTTCAGCCCCACAGCTCAGCCATTTTTAAGTCAGACTTGACCCTCTATCTCTTGGTTTTGTTCGCTGAGCCTCCTGCTGGAAGCTGCGTCCTAAGACAAAGCCCTGTTTACACTAATGGCCCACTAGGCCTTTGGCCACAGAAACAAATAACAGTGGGGGGAAGTCAATAGAATTTAACATTTTGACATTTTCCCTCCAGCTCTCAAAACCAATATTGACCAAGCTTCCCTGCATGGCTGTCTTTAGTCTAGGACCTTGGCATACAAATCAAGCCAATGCAGCCAGAACCACAGGCAGCCAGTCGAGGGGTGAGGCCAACAATAGCCTGCCCAGGATGGGGCTCTCCCACTGGGCAGGCAGAGTGGCCACTGTCCTTGGTCTCAAGCTGGTCCACAGAGGCCTGATGTATGAAAGAGCTCATGCTATCCCACCCGCTTTAATGATTCCATCTGAGAGGGCCAATTGTGTCTGTACTCCAGACCCTGCTAGTGAGTGAGGTGGACAAGTGGAAGGGACAGTGGGGGCGCTAACATGTGCAGAACAACCCCATAGCGGGCCAGTACTTCTCAAAGGCCAGATTACAATCAATTAGAGCCTAATGAGCGGGAAGCTGGACTTGTAACCTGTTGCAGCAGGGTAGTTGTTTAGAAAGCTCCCAGTTGGTGGACACATCAATAACCTCTGAAATAGCTCCAGACTGAAAGCAAGACGCAGCAGGAAACGCCTGAGTGCGTGGCCGTCTATGTCTGAGTCCTGCTTCTGTCCATTCGCCCAACCTGACTGTGTCGTGCCGTGGCTAAGGGCAGGAGGAGAGGAAACACAAACACACAGCAACATAACATGTTACTGTAAACAAACTTTGTATTACGCTTTTTTTTTTTAACTTAGATGGATTCTTTTTCTAGTAGTCTGGCCATTAAAATAAGGCTTAAGGAAGCAGGTGGGTGACCCAAAAGCTCATACAGAGAGAGCAAACAAAGCACATCACAAGGTATTCATCTACACGGCAATCAACAGGTTGTATTCTCCCTTCAAGCATGTGCGAGTGTGTGTGAGCACGCTTGCTTGCTTGCATGCACATGTACCACTGACAAAAAAAAAATCTATAAGCGCTTGTACCGTAGCACTGAAGCTGATTTTAGCCATTTGTAAGAAAGGGATACACTCCAAATTTTGGATGAAATCTGGCCTCCTGTGTGATTTGAATGAACTCATTGCAATTCACTTTGGGCAAGAGTGTTTGCCAAATGAATGTAATGTAATGTAATGTAAAACAAAGATGCTTTCACCAGAGAAAAGGCATGTGTTTCAGCCCAGCAGGAGAGCTCGTCCTCAGGCTGCTCTTACCTGTGGAGAACCTCTCTCCACGGAGACGTTTCTTTACATGGCAGGTTGGCCCACAGCAGGGGAACAGGGAACGGTCATATAAATGAAGGTGAAACAGCAGGAGTAAAAGCGACATTCTGGCCTGAGGTGAAATCAGGAGGGAGTTGACTGGTGCATGTTAACTAGTGAAAGCAGAGGTCCTCTAAACTGCTCTCCATCGGGCTTGAGCCTACACATACCTGTCTTCAATAATGGTTTGTTACTGCAAGTACACAAACTATGTGTTTGCAGAGAGACAAAGCCAGTAGGAATGATGCATCATGTTTATAACAGCTTTCATTTAAACACTGTCTCACTTTTTTGTTTTCTTGTAGGATTTAAGACTGTAAGAGTAGCTGGATTACTTCTTATTTCATGCTCTGTGCTTGAGGGTTTTTCTTTTTGAGTGTCAAACCTAAGCTGGTTTTCTTCTGGTGCATTCCAACACGTTCTCATCCCACCTGGTCAAATATTGGTGCTTTGGCCACGCCCGTTGGCATCCGATACTGACGCACAAAGTGCCTTTTGGCGTCTCTGTCCGACGTGCAAAGCCTTCCTACCACTAATGACGTTGTTTAAGTTCCAGGTTTAGGCAACAAAGCTACGTGGTTAGAGTTTAGGAAAACATCGACACATAGTTGGTTACGTTTAGGAAAAGATTGTTACATTGACTCTAAGTTTCACTTGCGGTTACGCACAGGTCTAGGACTTGGGTCCCCTGGAATGCAGTCGTGTGTGTGACACACCATTTTACGCTGACCTCCACCCCTGTTGGCATTTAGTTGCTCTTTGTGCTACGTACTGGAGTACACAGTACATATGCTGTACGTAGTACGCAGTACACTTGCCATGGGCGTCAAATATCGATGCAAATGTCTTTACATAGGACTTTTTTTAAAGCCTACTACGTCTGTAATTGACGCTAAAGGGTACCTCCTGCATCTGAATGCCAAGGGGCGTGACAGAGCATCAGTATATAATGAGACTGGGCTGTGCATTCTGAAAATTACAGGCTTTCAGATCAAACACAACACTTTAAAAAAAAAAACCTAAATACTGTTGTTTCTAATAATGTTAGAAGGGATTTTACAGCTCCAGAAATCATGGCTAAAATAACTGTATCCTCTGTCACTGCAATTGAACAATCATTGCTGTAAAATCCGGGCTGGATTGAAATTTTCTACCAGAGGATTCTGCTTTTTTTTTGCTTGAGCCCTCTGCATTGGCACAGTGTATCAGAACGAGAAAACAGACTTGGCCTCAAATGCAGACTCAACAACAAAGTGGCGTTCAAAATCTGTCCTTTAATGCAGTCAGGTTCGGTACACAGGCGATCAAACAGATGGGCAAAGGTACAAAAATCAGCGGGCAATATAAGGGTCGAAAGTCAGAAAAGGGACAAAAATCTCTAATCAGGACTCACAAGGAAAAACTCACTAGAATAATGTTGGTACTCTGTCACAAAGAAACAAGGCGAACTGGCAAAGACACAGGGAACACAGATAGACTATATAGGCTGGGGTAACAACACAGGTGGAAAATCAACACTGGTGAAACACGTCAGGGTGGGGCAGATGATCACACAAGAGGGAAACTTGACAGGACGTGGGGATCTGGAAAAGACGAGACAAGTGTTAACAAAACAAAAACAGGAAATAAAAAACAATGAACACAGTGAAAAAAAAAGTTAACTAACAGAACGGGGTGTGACACAGCGGATCTTATTGAAATGAATAACGGGGCTTTGTGATTTTTATGTGTCTTTAAGAATCATATTTGTGAGCAGTTTCTTAGAAGGCAGGCCCTGAGGATGGTCTCTGCTTCTCATGTTTTTGCAGATTTAACGAATGTCAACAAACAACGCATGTTTACATCTTAGTGACACACACACACAGCCCTCTACAGAGCCACGAAGTGTACAGCAGGATGAAGTTGGGGGGCGTCGATGGGACAACAAATCATTCGACTTTGACATGGGAGACTGCTGTTTCCTTCCCGTTTCTTACAGTTTACATTAGCTTAATTTCACCATGACAGTCGATCATTTCCTAACCTTAACCAAATGGTTACTTTAGGCCAAACCACGATCTTTGCCTGTCCCTTAACAGGCTCTTTTTTGTGCCTAAACCAAACCAAAACTTAACCATACAGGCTCGCCTGTTCAGGAATTACATCACAAGTCAACTCAAACAGCGTTAAATCAGGTTAAAGATTGGTAACTGTAAAACGTGTGATGTCTTGGCTGAACTATCACTTTAAACTGAGTATTTTCAGTAACCAAGCGCTGAGCTCATAAACCTACTGAAAGCTGACAGAGACTGACTCAATCCTTTCATTGGGACGATATTAAAAAGACCTCACCCCTTTAAATCTCCATCTCCACATGCTCTCCTTCTCATGTTCTGATTGTTGTGGGAACACTCACAAGCCCCAGCTGATCAGTGTAATATATGATGCTGTTAGTTTCCTCATGGAGAACAGTTGGGTACCACCGGTCACCACTGTGCTAAAACACTTTTAATCAAGCAGAACCCACTGTGAAAGCCAGAGCCCCACCCGGCTCCCCACCTGCAAAAACCGAGCAGTTCACCTCAGCAACCTCAAAGCGACAGCTAGTATTTAGTAATATCGTGTGGCAGTCCAGCAGCTTCGACTATAATGTACCCACTGACAGCACTAACCTCTCACAGCCCCGGTACCCCCTTCTAAGGTTATATTACAACACAGTGGGAGCTCTGAGAGAGTAGAGGAGGGGAAGGAGTGATTGTTTGGAAGTTCTCAAGACAAGCTGGCATTTTCCCAGGCTACAGTGGGGGTAGGCTCTCTCCCAGCATGCCAAGTTCTGTGTAGTTTGATTAAAATTGTGAAGTACACAGAGTTGCTAAAGTGTATGGTCCCATTTTCTTCCAACAACCATTACCCCCAGCTTTTTGAGTCAAGAGTGGCCACACATAAAAACTTGTGTTTTGACCCTTGAGACCCTGTGTGGGTTTCCCAGTGTAATTATTCTTAGAAACACAGTGTGGGCGACATTATTCAATGCAAAACTGTGTTTGTGGTGAAACAAAACACCACATGGCAGAACTGACAATATGTTAAGGTAACTGATTCCATGATGAAACAGCACAGAGAGAAAACAGCCATGATTTTGCAACATCAAGTATTTTTGTCTGGATCCGATTGAGACAACACATACATGTAAGGTTACAAATTGTTGAAGAACAGCAGACCAGAAAGTTTCGCCCGGGTGCATAGGCGTCGACCAGTATTACAACACTGTTACAGTCCACTGTGATTTTAATAATCATACAAGATTAGGTGAGAACTTGCAGTCAACTCTGAGAGAGTCATGACATCATCGTCACAAGCTGCACGGCCAAAGGCTGGAAGGTGTTTCTGTCTTCTGGCTCTTCATTGGACTTTGTAGGAAATCACCAGTGTCAGATGAAGCCTTAAAACTCAGATTTAGCCCTTTTCTGTTTTAGCTTCGGTTGGGCATTATGGTGAGTCAGATCCTGGCTGCTGAGTAATGATGTTGTGCAATGTATGATATACTGTATGTGTGTTTGATAGAAAAACACAATGATATATAATGATGCAGTGTATGATAATATGCCCTTTCAAGCCTTTTCAGTCAAGCATATGATACAAGTTGATTGATTTTTATGTTTCTCTAAACCAGTAGTTCTCAAACTTTTTTTGGCATGCCCCCCTTCAGAAGCTGAGAAAAGTTCCCTACAACAGTTTTTATCAGTTACTAACACTGATAGGGAAACCATATTCATTCAACTAAGTTTCACTTCACTTTTTTTTTCCTGGTCATCCACACCCCACCTGCAATGACAACATGCCCCACCAGTGGGGCCAGCCCCACAGTTTGAGAACCACCGCTCTAAACTTTTAGCTCTATGAAACAACAATATGTTGTTTGAAATATTTCCTTTTTAAATTAAAAGATATAAAGAGATAACAGTGAAATGCAGATTGATATTAATCAAATTCATACCCTTTTCTTTATTGGATGCTGGATGATTTGTGTAGCAGGGCTGTAATAAATACACTTAAAAAGACTTTTGCTAAATTTCCTTCTGCATGTGTTCTTTAAAAAACAATACCTGTAACAAAATTAGATCTGTACTTTTTAAGCTCCTCCAGACATTACTCAACTGTTTTACAGGCTGATTAGTTCTCTCCATTATGAGTAAACTGACCACTGTGAAAAACTGGGGGACTTCCACCTCAAGTCTCCATAGCGGAAAAGTAATTGCTACCAAATCCCTGCTTCACTCCCAAACCACCTCCAACTCTTTTCTATTGGCTGTTAGGCGGAAACCCTGAGTGTCCAAAAACTTTGTGTTTTCAAAAAAGTTGAACTCCGTGTCAACAAAGTTTGTATCAGGTCTTTCTATATGGTTGAATACTTAACGTGTGTCTTAAATGGAAAAACAGATGTAAAGGGTTTCAAATAGCATTGATTTCTGAAAAAAAGAAAGGAAAAGTAATATGAAGACATGAGTTTTCAGCCTGATAACAGCCAGGCCATATATTCATCAAATATACAGAACATGCAAATTTGAATGTGTATGCTAAAAATCCTCTCAAATATAATCACAATTTAACTTAACTTTCTCATCACACCTTTCAAATCTTAGTCAAACATGAAAAAGAACTTACATAGTATGAGACATTTCTGATGGCTATGATCTCTCCCAATTGGCGAGAAGAACTGCAGATGTGTCAACAGACCTCATGGCTGTGGTTACGTTTGAATAAAATCAAATATTGACTCTATCTAATTCAAAATTAGTTACACGATGTTGGTATCTGGTTTTACTTGTTAACAAACCTCTCTAAATGAGAAGCCAAAGCAGCTATTTGTGCCGTTTTTCTGGTTGGACTGCCAGACTTGCAGTAAGGTAACCATCCTGGAATAATGCATGAACAGTCCCAAATATAAATTACTGGAAGTTTTCCAGTTCTTCCCATTCTGACTACATTATGTAAATGCAGCATCAGGCTGACTACACACATGCTGACCATTGGAGCATACAATCCTAACAGTCAGAGTTGATTATTCTGCAGTGTGAAAGGGTTGCAGCTCTGAGAGGTTGTAGGAGCTGACGGCATTGGTAATGCTGACCTCTGACCATTTGCTTTTGTTGTGCCTCATTAAGCAGGAGGAACACATCAGCCAATACTACTTATTAACCTTTCTGTTATGGCAACTACCGAGCAAATCAGCTTCAACCTGCCTCTTGTTACCTAAGCTCTCCATTTGGCCTCTGGCATCATACAAGTGAAGAGTCTCCTTCCTTAGAGAGCTGCACTCCCCCAGACCTAGACAAGCAGTGGAGCACTTGTCTGGAACCCGCCGGATTGTATCATGAATGGTGCGGCCTCAATGCAAATTCTTTCACACTCTCAGCAAAGGCAAAGGCCAGCATTGACCGACTGGTTGTGTTAATTTAGCTGCCTCTCAGTCCCACTTGATCCACAGTCTTCTGGACCTCAATGGCAAAAGAGTTAAAAACATCTGAAGTGTGAGCACAAGAATTTGCCATTCAGCCTCGACACGACGCATCATTAACAAATGTCAGGCCACAAACAACCAGCTGTGGTTAAACAAACCATGGAGGTAGGCTCTACAGTTTACTTCACCGTCGAGGCTCTGTTGTTAGCCATTGATAACCTTGTCAATAAGTGGTTTCAGGAGAGAGACGTTTTAACACAGTGGGTGATCCACATCAACAGGAAGTAAACAAGCTGAAGATTTGGAGGAGGAAATATGTGGCTGTTAAACAACAAATAGGTCGTGAAGTGGATGCATCTTGGGCACTCTCTCAGTCATTCAGCCCGGTGATGAAGCAGGCCCAGAATGAGGTTACTCAGGGGACGGCCCATGCCTTCAGCAACAAAACGCCCACCCTCACCAGCCAGCTGACTCAGAACCAGAGGGCAACCAGGGCACAGCACAGACAGGCATTTGACTCAGACTTGTTATGTATAGACTCCAGGCCTGAGGGTGTGCACTACAGGGCTGCACACCCCAGCTGTGATTTACGGGATGGTTTTGACAAGGTTGCAACCTGTGCAGTACGCCTTTTCCTTACTGGGGAGGAGACACCCTGAAAACTGACTTCATGATCATGTTACAGCCCAAATCTAAAGATAACACTTTCACAAGGGGCGATGTGCCACTTATGAGCCCATCACTTCATGTTTACAGTATTTTTCTTGATGCTAAACTTGCTCCTGAAAAATTACATTAAACTAATTTTAACCCCAGAGAACATAAACATAAGATACCTCCATTAATGTGTTCTACTTTGGCAACTTATCTTCATGGCACAGCTCACACAATATATCTTTTCAGATTAAACATTATTCTCTAAATTCTGAAATATCAGCAAAAACTCGAAATGTACTCATGATAAAGTCATCTACATGAAATTTGTCTACAGTGAAGGGTATTGAAGGTTGGCCAAGTTGGCTGTAAAAATACACGCTTGAGGTGTGTGTTTTTATATTGTTAGTTTATTGCCTACTGTTATGTTGCTAGCTAACCTGAGTGCATGATTAATCCTAACTGAAGGCTAGCAAGCTCATAACCAAGTGCCTCCCCCATCAGTGCTACATTAAATGTAAAAGTGTCTCCAAATCCTCTCTGTATGTGTGTAATCTTTGCTATCTGGGGAGGTGTGTGTATGTGGATAACTCACCAGCTTTGCCAGGTCATGATTTCTTTCCTCACACCTAGTTGTCTTTGTGGGTGATCTTGGTGTCAGCTTCCCTCGAGAGCCTCGGTCGACTGTCCAGTCTGCCAACCCGCTCTTTGTTGTTGTTGTTGTTCGTTTCTGAAAGGGTGAATATTATCAATATGTGGTGGTGAGTGAAACAAAATTCTGTTATCAGTCTAATTTGTTTTCAGTGGTGTCTCACAGTGTAGCGTACTGTGTTTTCTATCATCTTACACTGAATCAAGAAGTCCTTCTTTCTTCCTTTTCCTACAGGAGAAGCTGGCAGCTTAAATGAGCTGGAGCCACAACACAACAACGCCCCCTTGTGTAATATCCGTAGGACCATGCTTCTGTCAGCCTGGCAATAACACTTATTCCCACAAAAGACACCTACCGTAACACCTTCAAACAAATTTACAATATTATAAATAACTTTAGAGCATAAAACTTAAAACAGAATGTCCAAACAATACTCTATAAAAAGTACAACTCTATCATTCAGTCATGAAAGAGGTATTCATATCCTTTACAACAGT
>JAQQZW010000002.1:7995222-8007621 GCA_029814745.1 Zanclus cornutus | reverse complement strand
AAGAAGACAAGTGTCTAATTACTTGTTTTTAAGTGAAAATAATGGCCATGTGATATTTGAAGATCCCCTTCTGCTCTTTCGCCGACCAACCTTGTGTGAGCAGCGGTGATGACCGGGGTGCAAGGCCTTGCGATCGATAGATCCAGAATATTTCAATGTGGAAGAAAGAGTAGATGTGCCTCCAGCTTCTTTTCAGAGGTTTTTAAAATGGTTTACAAGGGAAAACCATGCTCAACAAAATACTAACCCTAAAGTATTTTAAAATGTGTCTGGAGGTGAACTTCAAGAATTGGGGAAAGGGAATAGTATTTTTTACAGTTTGATCCATTCGTTGAGGCCGAAGAAGTGGTGCTACACAAGTAACATAAAGCAAAAATATTAAGCGTTGTTCTATGTTTCTCTTTCTGTCAACAAATACCATTAAAAGACCAAAACTCGCACTGTGTCAACCCCAAGCCCACTGCTAGATACTGAGGAAATAAATATTTAAATGCAGCCCAAAAACGTATACTTTAATTCTTTCATAAGGGTGATTTAAAAAGTGATTCCCTAAAGCAGCTGGGCACGGTATTTCAAAACAAATAACAGCACTCATATTCATTGTTACAATGGAGGTCTGTAACCCAGAATAGCAAAAATCTCAGGCTCTGGCTTTATCCTGGCATCTATTTATGCTTTTAATATAAAATAAAGAACCTTAACACTTGCATATAACCCCTATATAAGTATTTATAATATAAATACACTTAACACTTTCATTGTGGCCAATCACTGATTACCTAAGCCTGTGTTGACGTAGTGATACTTAACAAAGAGTTATGACCTTTATGTGATAAGAAAGTCACAATTATATCAGCCACGACATAAAGTTAGGCCTCATAAGGTAAAACACTGACCATCAACTTAACATCAAAATGACAAACAACAACATTAACGTTGTTGAGAGACAACAGACAACATCTGCTGTATTTTGTTCTGCACAATATCCTGAGGCAGCTACACACACACACACACACACATAGACAGAGAGAGAGCAAAGAAAAGGACATCTGCTAGACTGCCTGATACAATCTCCAGCTGCTGTTGATGTCAGACTAATCTGAGTGTACCTGTGTGGTGCTGTTGTTTCAAACCCTGCAGCCTCATTAGGGATGTGAAGACTTTATCAAACCATTCTCAGCAAAGGTATTAGACCTTTTCATGCGCACGTTTAATAAGCATGAAAGCTGCCTTCAAGGAAAGCATCAAGAGTAACCAGTGTAATATCTGCTGTGTTTGAAATAAATCTAATGAACACAAAGTCTCTAATTATACCCAAAAATAAGATGCTTGAGAGGGAGATGCATTGTACAAATACATCCAGTGATATCAAGTAAATCTATTTTAACTTTTAAAAAGATTAACACTGTTCTGTTCAATCTGCTAACATCATTATCAGTGTTTTGAAAATGGAGAAACCATTCTATCTAACCACATCATAGATAACTGTACAGCCTTGGTTCCAGGTTTGGTGTTTTCATGCCCAAATACATGTAAATGAATGTTTAATGTGCTGTATTTGTTTTTTTCTTCTGTCTTATAGACAATCCGAGTTCTAAGGAAGATGGTGAATGTCTTACCCGTGAGTATAGCACCCTGCTTCCACATATCTTTGTGTGCATATGGCAGTCAAGCGGAAGTCTATTCATTCATACGGGAACCTCTGTGATCTCAATGTGTTTGCAAAACTCCTCCTTTTGATTCCTTTTTTTGCCCTGGATTTGCCTTAAGCGCACTGAGAAATTCAACTTTTGCCGCGGATTTCGAACAAACCATATGCACCGTGTGCCACTGGAAGTTAGCATAAAATGAACTAGCTAACAGACACAATGGTGTATTAGGCATATCAAGCTAACATTGTGGCTAACGTCTTTAAACAAACAATGTTACAAGACCGGCTTCACACCTGGCAGGCAAACCACCTTACTTTCTGTCCATCCGTAAAGAGGGGCATTTCCTTGCATTTGCTTACTTACTATATTGTGCAGAATTACAAACGCAAAACAAAACTGTGTGGAAAGGACAAAGTCCTTTTAGGCAAGTCCTGCCACTCAGTAGCCATCTTGGCAACAACCCTGTGAAGTTGTTTCTGCAGACAAGATCAGGCCCCTCTCGAAATCAGTGGGAAGAGAGTCATAACTTCACTGTAAATGGTCACCAGGACATAAAAGCTGTAAGTATAGAATCTCCAGTCAAATATGATAAAAATTGCTAAAAAAGTTTGGTGACTTTGCCCCAAAATAAGGTTCAGATTGAATTTTTTCCTACAAGTTATTCCTCCGCTGCGCATGGGCAAGGTTTCACATGAGCTTCTTTTTCTTTAAATCTGGGGTGCCAACATGATTGGCAAGATATGTTTCCCGGTTCGGTTGTTGTAAAGCAGACGATCGGCTTGAGCAGAAGGGTCGAGATATGATATATGTACAAATGTAATTTCCAACATCACTGACTTTTCTATTCAAAGTGCTGTAAGTACCAGAGACAATGGTTTAGTCTGACAAGAATGGGAATTTTTTTATTCTGCAAGCTCAGCCAACTACATCTGAATGGTTGTGTCCCAGATGAACCCCCCCCCCCCCCGCCTTACACTTTGCATTTAAAGTATTGAATTAGAAGACCTCTCTGTAGTATAGGGTGCTTAAATGGAGTGTAAAGAGGAACAGGCTGTAAAATCAGTGCTGTGATGGGACGTTCTCAGGAGACAGACGAGACAAAACCGCAGCAGCTGAGCTCCATAGAGCAGAACTCTGTTCAACAAGCAAGTGGCTGTCTTAAATAACGAATTTTCTGTCAGTAACCTTGAACCATCTTCAGTGCTCTTTTGCTAAATTTGAAATATGTTGAACTGCTTGTGTCTTTGTGCTTGATCCTGCAGGGTGACGTCCTCATAACAAAGTGTACTTATAACACAGAAGACAGGAGAGAGCCCACAGTGGTGAGCAGCACACTATCAATATACAGGACTATTTTTATATTGCTTAAGTTCACCTTGGGCACTGTCAACAGCAGCAGAACCTTAAGTAATGCTGTCTCTAGTCTACCTCCATCTTTCTCCTTCAAACTCACTATATATCCTTCATTCTCGTAATCCTTCAAACTATTGGCATTTTGTGCAATATGTCTACATCTTCCTCCTCTTATCCATTAAACATCTCTTTGTCTCTTCAGGGAGGTTTTGGGATCATGGAGGAAATGTGCGTTAACTACATTCACTACTACCCTCGAACTAAACTGGAGCTCTGCAAGACCCACGTTGACACAGGATACCTGCAGAAATTCTTTAACTCCATTAACAGGTAGCACACGCACTAACCATCTCTCTCTCCCTCAAATAACTTGCTTGTTCCCCTTGTCCTTCATTTCTCTCTTTTTCATTTTGCATCTTCCCCTCTATCTCCCGTGTGACTAAGCAATTTTTGGTTTCACCATTCATCCCCTCCCCCTCTGTCCTTCGCTCCCGCGAAGCAGACTGATTACTTCTTTTAATCTCAGAAACCAGATGCTTTGTCCTTTAAAGTGAAACTGTGTTCTATAGCGCCAGTTCTGCTTTCTTCCCCCAATCTCTTCCTGCTTTCTCAATCTCACTCTGCCTCCCTCTTTTATCGACTTTCCTTCAACCTCTCTCTGTCTCTCTCCTCCCCCCAGGTTCCATGGAAATGACCAGTGTGTGTGTGGTGAGGTTAGTGCGACAGAGCAGTTTTCTCAACTACAGTGGGACGCATTCACTGGAGAAGTGCTGGACTCCCTTTATAATACAGCCCCCATCTCCATGCACTGCAACCAGTCAACTGCACTCCTCTTTCCTGTAAGTCCCACCCGTGCAAACACGATACAATCAACTCCCAAGCCACGAACTGAACCAGTTCAGTCATCAGTTGTACATAGTCAGACCAGCTAATGGACAGCTTGTTAACTTGTAATACAGACAGACAAGATGTTTGGATTGGAGAATAAATCGATTACAGTTCAAACTGTGTGAAGGCCTTGATCAAGTGTTTTTGTCAGAAAACAAAGCTTTCTCCTCGATGTGTAAAATCATTTGTGCAAGTGCAAACCAGGACAAAAGGATGAACATAAAACAGATAGATAACATAAAGTAAACTGATAGGTTATGAAACCAGCACTGAAATCCACTTAGGACTGGATGAGGTGCATGAAAGGATGATCACTACTTGTTCTCCTCATACCTTTTAAGATGCTGTCAATAATATTCATTTTCATTCATTTATTTTTTTAACTAACACAATGGGTGGTCTTTTTAATAAACTGGCATTCATTCCATCAATGGTGCCATTGCTAGAAGGCAGTTGAAAGACTTTGGCTACAACTGCTTTCAAGATATTTTGGGTGAAGTCATCAAGCGTGAAATAATCTCAAAGTAATTCAGCAGTAAGGCTATCACAGTGTTGGGCTTTGTAGTGTCAATACTCCATAGAAAGGGAAGCAACTTTGCAAAACTTTTCAAGGGATGATGAGCAATGCAGCAACTACAGGCAGAAATTTTATGAACAAAATGGTTAGAAATGCAAAAACTTGTGAAGTTCCACAGAGACAGCTTAAAGCTGAAATCAGCAACTGAAAGCCACAGCCTCACACCCTCCTACTGCAGACAAGTGACTGGCATTTTACCCTCTCAACCTCACTGAGCTGCAACTTCCATATGCTCAGGCTAACATGGAGAGAGCTACACAGGTCCAAAGCATTCAAAGAATAATGAACATACAATGCAATAAATTTGGATTTTTTAGGTATTGCTGACATTTAAAAATGTAGCTCTAGGCACACACAAGCACACCAATCCAAGAGTTTTCCTTTTCAGTAAATGAGGTAATCAGCAACAACATCAAAAGCAGAAAAAAACTGACATATTAACTGGAAAAACACTGAAAAAATGAATCATTTCACACAAAAACACTGTTACTGTAATGTTTGGGAACTGGACCTTGTGAAAAAGGAAGGTAACAGTCTTTTCACAGTCTTAAAGCTGTCCCTCCAAAACACACTCAAACCACTGAGTTTATTTTTGAAGAAGCACCATGTTTGGTACATCGTACTGTGCACTTACCTAGTAAAGTCTGCTGTCTACATATGGACACTTTCAATTTTTTTGCCAAATAACCAAACACCAATACCATGTATGTTTCTGCAGGGAGAGTGGGACAAGCAGCCTCTACCGGTGGTTACCTCCATTCTCGAAAAACCTCGCTACCCCTGTGAGGAAGGAGCCCTTACCACCAGCCGACCCCTTACACCTACAGTCTGAGCAAAGGGGGGCATTACGGCACGCTTCAGCCAGGGAGGGGGGCACCTAACCTGGGGAAAGCTAAAAAGCTCTTGTGACTTTGCAAAATTTGAGCTGATTTCATCTCTGCGTTTGGGGGACAACTGATGTCCTCTAATGGGTTTTCTGACATTTGCTGTAATTATATGCTTATCTAAACATCCACCATCCATGATGTTAGAAGTACTCACACGTTAATGATAATCCTATTCATATGTCATGTTTCAAAGCATCAGACAAGGGCATTATTTCTGACACTAAGAACTTGGATTGGCATGAACCCAAGAAAAATATGTGTGACTAAAAAATTGGAGCTGTTGTGAGGAAAAGCTGTTTTCCATTCATTTCTTCTGTTACTTTAAAAGTTAATTTATCTGATTTTTCTTCTGCTCCTTCATATTTTTGTTCCATTATTCCCCCACATGATTCTGATAATAACTAACAAGAATTATTAAGACATGAAATGTAATTATGTTATTTGGTGAATAATTTTAGTCCATAATAAACATTTCTATAATGGATGACTTGAGCAGTAATTACAGTCAAAAAGATAAAGGAAACAAGAGGTGAAGAGACAAAAAGGACATGCTCAAAGATATAGGTGGATGTGAAGATAAACAGAGAGACAGAGCACAACCAGGAAAGGAGACATGAGCTAAGGTGAATTGAGAAAGGAAGAAAAAACAAAAGAAAAGGGAAAAAAGTACTTTCAGTATAGCAATGTTATTTTCTTTTTACACATGAATGCTACTGTGAGCAGTGGCTACAGCCTCAAGCATTATCAAACACACATGCACACTTTCCTTCTAACAAATGGCAGCATGATTTTTTCATGACAGCAAATTAAAACCTAATAAAAGAAAAGTGATCAAACTGAGCAACAATAATCGCACAGCAATTGCCTGAAGCCAGACAGATATGAATGGATTAACAAAAAATTTAATAAGAACCCTCATAGTTAAATGTTTACAAGTAAAATATTTTTAAAGTAAGGTTGAGAGGGTAATGACAGTGATGTTCTAACAGCTCCATTACACATAATCAATTTGACTGTCTGAACCAGCAGCTCATTTTTTACCCAACTATTTACAGGAACCCTATCTGTATTTTTTTTATGCCAGTGTCAACTGTGTTTCTGTGTTCATTGCAATTGGGCAAAGAGTATCAGTTTGTTTTTTACGTTGTGACTTGACAAGAGGACTTGTCTGTGACAATGTAGACAGCCACAAGCTGTTGAAATACACTGTTTGAATGCACTGATGCTGTTGGGATACAGTTAATGTTCCTAAGCCTCCAGGATGCCACATCTGATCTCTCTTAGGTTTAACATTCAGCATTGAAGGACTCACTACAGCAGGCACCTTCCCAACTGAGGTGTTGAAGTGCAAAACAAGTGAAAGGGAGAGCTGCTGAGTGACTAACCCCTATCTCTGACCCCCTTGAATATCTGTAGCCAGAGAAATTACTGTATATTCAGGTAAAATAAAACATTGTCAAATGCATAAAGCCTCTCTGTAAAAAGCCAGTAATTTCTGAGCCCTTCTGCATGGTCTTTCACACCTTGCATCTAGGTCAGACCCTGATGATGAATGTGGACGCTCTCATCTGTGATTAAACATTATTTTCATGCAACATCTTGCCAGGTCATAATGATGACACAGGGCCCGGCTACAACCAGTGTTTATAATAACACCAAACCAAAGAAGAAAAACATCCTGTGCAACCCAGAGGATGTTTCCTGGAAATGTCTAAATAGCAGCTATAATCAAGTTTAATTTCTAGTCATGATTTCAGCACTATGCACTTGACACTACACAGTATGCATTAGAGTAAAGGCAGACTACAAGGACACTGTTGAATATGAATATGCATCGGGGCCAATAAAGTGGCCAGGCAAGAGAGAACTGTGTGTATGAGCGATAAACAAAAAGGCTGTATATGGGTGTGCACATATGCATGAGTGTTTATGTACAGCAAATGTCGTTCCACAGTCAACACAATCTACGTCTGTCTGCATTCTGTGTGTATGCATTGTGACCTTGTGCAGTATTTGTGTGCATCTGTAGGGACACCTGATCTCGTGAATGTGAGTAACAGGGTGTTACAAATTACGCACACAGAGGGTGAGGTTAGGGTTTGAAACACCTGCTTTCTAACGCTGGACTGTTACGTGCCAGCATGGGCATGGCTCACTGCTGCCACACAAATACACACACACACACACACACACACATAGTGTGTCCATTGCTACGTTATTACCATCCTGCCAGAGCCCATTAGATCTAGACTGTGAAGAAAGGAGCCTTGGGGAAACTAACACATACACACCACTTTCCCCCAGTCACCTGGGGGGATGGACGGAGTTTAACATTCTACTCTCCGAGAAAATCACTCTTCGTATAACTTAACACAGATAAAGCAACAGGATGATTTCAGATACTGCTGCACTGACATTTACAGCATCTGCAAGGGAAATTTTTACAAAAAAAGTCTAGTTACTGGCTAAAAGGATGCTTTTTTTAAGTACATAGGAAATATGTACTAAGAGTAGTACTGGGCAATGAAGTGATCTCAATAGGGGATTGAAATCAATTTTTTTCTATAAGGATGATAAGCTTTGGATAGTTTCACTGGGGATGTGCATTTCAAGCAAAATGCTAGTCGATAATCTCTGAGATCTGTCCAAACCCCCACCCCCACCTCTGCTCGCACACTTTTACATACACACATACAGAGAGGGACAGAGAGCAGTGGAAAGCATTTTATCAGTACTCCATATTGCTTTGGGCTGCAGAACAGCACTCTGTATTTCTCAGCCGTGTGATAAATGACAGGTGACCATTGCACATGATTCAGTTGTAAGTACTGTCCATGAACCTGTGGTCAAAGACCGTTTTTTTCCAACACTGTCATCTAGGCGTGCAGCTTATTTGCAATATCATCATCTAGTCTCTTCAATTTTGCAGTAATGATTTTTTCTTAATGGGACAGTTGAGCATCTTTGAGATGAGGACCATTGTTTGTTTTGCACGTCTATCATCAAACTTACCTCTTCTGGTGTTGATCACTGATCACAATTATTTTTTAGTAAGTTAGAAGTCAAGCTAACTTCTTTTGTTTTGTTAAGGCAGATGAAGCATGTTTGCAAAGTAAAGGGTTTACAGTATGTTATTCTATTTTTTATTTTAATAAACTATAAAGTTTAACTAATGAACCTATTAATGAATATAGACTTGGAAATGCTGCGTTTTAGTTGGGAGAAGCAGAAACAAAGACTTAAAGAAACGATGATGCAGACACTGATGTTCGTTTTCTGAGTGGGTCAATTAGTCATAACGTGTCATTTCCTGATCTGTCAGGCCCCTATTACGTGACCCTTTTCCATAATGAACAATAGTTGAAAAGAGGTGTGAAGAGCCATTCCAATCTTGTCAACACTCAGTGCCATAAGTGCACAGAAAATTACGGTCAATTTGAGACTGACACAAAACTAACATTTCGGAAAAATGTCTTTCAAGCACAGACATACTTCAAATAATCTAAAACTACAGTTAACATATAAGTTTCTCCTTCACTGTGCTTGACTATCTCTACTTTGAGAAGCTCTGCTCTTATTCTAGACATTTTCATTCATCTGCATTATGTCTGTAACTATGTCTATATAGGCCATAGCTCAGGACAGAACTTTGAAATCTTCACTTTTAACTACTCAATTGATTTTTTAAGGATGGGAAACAATTTCCAGACCATGTTTGGTTTCCTGCCAACAAGACTGGCAGACAAACCTCCCAGCTACAGCCAAAATGGAGTAGGAAATAAGTTGCAACCGAGACAACTCTTCAACCTGTGAGTCTCTGTCTTCCTTTATCTTTTTTATTTTACCCAAACCCCATCCAAGTGCTTACAGTAAGGTAGAGTCAACACTGCAATAGTGCTATCAGAAACCCTTTAGGCTTTTACTTTCACAATGCTACTGTTCTTAAAAATACCAAAATGATATTCATAGCAAAGACACAGTGGACTTGAATAACGTCATTTTCCATCAGCATGATTCTTCTTGTGCATATAGAGGATCTTAGCTTCTTATTTCCATAAATGTGTCGATTCCAACCCTGTTTTTGCAAAAGGAATACAGTAGTAGAAATACACTCACAAGTTCAACACTATTCTCATTTTTTCTAGCTCCCTGCTCTCTGTCATTTATTGTATACCTCGCCCCCTCAGCTGTCTAAAAGTAACAGACCTTCCTCCCCCATTGGCTGCCAGAGCATCATGACTCCTCTCCCTTCCCTCCATCTTCTCTTTTGCATCTGAGTCTGGTTTCTTACTTTATCTCCTTATCCTCTAGACATAGATCGGCCCTTTGAAGTTCGTTGTTTGGCACTATAATAAGCCGACAGATACAAGCAAAGACTGTGGTGTATTACCTAGTACACTGTTTGTCATAACCAGCTGATGACCGAGATGAAAGTCAACATCCAAATAGCAGTGGTTAACAAATACCTGCCTTCTGTTCAATGCTGGTGCATAGTAAGGTTGTTTACACTGCTGAGCACTTTGGTAGGACACTATCATCATGTTTATACTGCAGGCCCTTACGCTTAGCTACGAAATGCTACTTATACTGGATTTTCTTGAGTGACATGTTGTGTATTTATTTAAAGATGTAACAATATGTAATAATAACATTGTGAATGAACAACAATGTCAAAACAATGAAAACAGCAACAATTACAGAAACATATCTGCTTATAACCATGCTTTTTAAACAGTTTATCTTGTCTTTGAATGAAGACTAAACTAAGTCTTCTTCCCAAACAGCAATCAAATTAGCTATTTTTACACAGATTACCTCCCATGTGTTTTGCTGTAATCTATGTCAATGCCTTGCCAAGCTGTATGGGGCCAAAATTATGACTTTCAATGTCTGGTAAATTAAATTACACTGTATTTACCCATTTTCATTGCAATGCAAATGAGATTGAACCAGAGAGTCTACTACCAGAGAACAGTTCTGGACCTGACTATGACCTCTGACCTCCGTGTTCCTGGCACAGGTAAAAAACTATGTAGAGTTCATTGAGTGTGGCAGAAAAAATAATGCAAGAAAAAAGTGGTACGCTTCTTTAAAACATCCGCAACATATCTTGTGTTTACTTGATTTAATATTCAGGTTCAGCACGAAAAAAAAAGAAAAAAAAAATCAGATAAATATGGACATAGCTGAAATTTCCATGGGAAAATGAATGAGTAATGTGTCCTAAAACATATACAGAAACATCCTTTAACTTCACTCAACCCATTAGTCATCACTTATCTATTCCCTTGTGCCTATTCCCCATGACTCCCATTTAAGCCTAAACCTCTCTTCCTCCTTCACTGCTAAAAAAAATCTGTTTTCTGTCACATGAACATAAAACCTGACTTTTCTTTTTTAAAAAAAGAATTCCCTCTTTTCCCTTTCTATTTTTTATCCAACTTTCTCCATGCCCTTAAACTTGCCATTCTAGCATCTTCCAGTTTCTGCATCTCCTCCCATCAGCTGCATCCTTGGCAGGTGAAAAAAGTGACAACTGAAGTCATAAGTATTGGAGGATGCACAGAGTTCAATGTCTTCTCAACTCAAACATGTGTTTTCTTATGTTTATGTCCTCTAAAATGTCTAACGTTGACTATAATGACTTGTATCTTTGCATAGTTTGTCACCAGAAACACGAGAAACAACAGTGGCTTGAAAGGTTCATCAATTTTATATCTTTATATCTCGCAGTAAATAGAGTATACACGATATGTGATTAATGGAATGAAACAGGATAACACAACCAGCGTCCTTCAAAGAGGTTCAAGCACAGAATTCACGATAACCTGGCATCAAGATTATTTTAGCAACCTCATTGTTACCGTTCCTTTTCCGCTTTTGTTTTTTTTACATTGAACCAAGCAACACAGGCACAATGTTGTTCCACTGTGTGAATTTAGAGGCATTTTTTGAGTTTGCTGCTAACCGCTCCTAGCTAACACATATAGCACGTCATCAGAATGTCAGACACTGGTTCCCGTTGTGCTGGCTTGATTATTTACACTGACATCAAGTCAGCGCTGTTACTACCTTGCTGCTGGCTCAGAGATGGAACAACAACGTCACCCTATTCCACCTTTGTAACTTCTATACAGAGCAGAATAATGGCACCATATTCCCGCCTCGAACAGGCTGTGTAAAAGGGCCTAATGTGTTAGCCTACCTCTGTGGCTTGTCTGTGACACTAGACACCAAGCCACTGGTTCCTATAGAAGGTGTAAATCTTTTAAAAAAGGTTGCACATATATTATTCCATTGTTTTAAAAAAAAAAAGGTTTATGTAAGTTTTTGTAGGAAACATTTCTAAGACTGGAGTAAATTTTTGCATTTGTTGCAGACTGTGTCCAGCTGCAGATTTGTTGCGCAAGCATTCATAGCAGAGGGACCATATGTGGGATTAACTCTAAATAAACAGCGCAGTCTTTTGCTACATAGTCTTTTTGGACATCAGTGGAGGTTTATGGCACAGAGGAATAAACTATAGTATGTAAAAATATGGCTACACATGCATAACTTGTAAATAGAAGAAACAATTTATTGTTGGTTTTGGTCTTTTCAGGCGATTTGTTTGCAGTAAGATAAATACAGAATGGTTATCTTATCCTTTAAATGGAGTTTAATCAAACAGTATGACTCAATCATGTTTTTTCCAAGCTGGTGTGTGTTTTGAGTGATGAAATGAGAAAGATTTACCACAAGGGTTTTGTTTAAATCTGCATTAATTGATTTTTTGGAGGCTGTGTAACAAGTTGAAGCCTCAGCACTGTTCTGGAGCTCTGGTAGTAATCAACAGCGAACATTTCGAAGCTTCGGTCGAGGGTGGGTGGGGGGGTGGGACTTGGGTGCTGAGCATGTCTCAGCAGTGTGCTTGGCTGAGATGCATGGCGTATTGCTGCTACACGTGTCTCCGGGTTTAATGTAAGTTTGGTTGAAGGAGGTCTCATCTGTGCATATCCAGCTTGTAAAATTTTTCTTATCATGCATAAATTATAGACCTACA
>JAQQZW010000002.1:7431877-7443815 GCA_029814745.1 Zanclus cornutus | reverse complement strand
GTGATGACATCATTATCACTGAGCTCCTTTTTCATCTTGGGGAAGAAGAAGTAGTCTAAGGGGAACTATGGACCTGTGGGCTGGTGCATTGTCCAGCTTCCTACACTGAATCTTCTTGATTTTCTAGCTGTCTCAATGGATCACCATAGCAGGCCCATATAATAGTGGGACCCTTGTCCACCAGCAACTCTCCTTTTGCATCCCAGAGAATGGAGGCCATCACCTTGCCTCCAGACCTCACAGATTTGGCTTTCTTTGGAGACTCTGGATGTTTCAACTGTTTCGGTTGTTCTTACATGTCTGGTTGGAAGTGGTGGACCCAATTGTTATCTTCTGTTATGAACTGTGGGAAAAATCTTTCTAGACATGGCCCAAAAATGGTGAGTTTGTCCCTTGATATGTTGTTATGGATTCGCTTCTCATCAGGCCGATAGAGTTTCGGGACCAAGTGAGCTGACACCTTATTAATTTGGAGTTTATTGTGGATAACTGCACGGACAGGATCCTGGGAGATACTCAGCTCTGTGTGTATTATTGTGTTATTCTTTGATTGTTAAGGTCATGTCATGAATCTTGTCTCTGGTCTCCAGTGTGATGACAGTGACTGGCATTCCAGGATGGGTGTCATCTTCCAGGTTCTCTCTGCCACCCTTGAATTCAGCAGCCCACATGCGGTAAGAAGAGGCAGCCTCCTCTAGTGTTGCCACTGTGTCCTTGTGGGCCTTATTGGGTATTAAGTCCTTGAGATGAAGGTAGCTGATGAGTGCAGGAGGACTGATGTTGAAAGGCTTGAACTGCACGTGTATGTAAGGTGAGCTGTATAACTCATCTGGTTCTATGTTAGGCCATGACCTTATCAATATCTCATGACCCATTTTGTCGACAGGTCAGGTGTACAATAAGAGAGAAGAAACACATGGAGTCATCACCCTCCAACTTTTGACAGAAGATAGAGGAGAAGCACAGATGTGTCACACCTAAAATTAACAACTTGCCCAAAGAATCTAGATCCCAAGTAAAAACCTCATCAAATTATGTTGCTCCCAGCCTAAGTAGTGAGCATCATGTCCAGTCACAGGTTCAGTTGTGCTTTAAAACACAACACAACACAACACAACACAACACAACAATGCAAAAATCAGACCCCTTCTTCAGCCCAAAGATTTGAAGAAAGTCTTTCATGCTTATCACATTACACCTGGACTACTGTAACATCTCACTGAAGATCTCCTTCAAAAAAGAAACACATAAGAAAAATTCATGAATAACATTTAACATGTGCACTATCTAATTTCAGAATTGTCCAGTCACATCACATAAAATATCATACGATGTAGAATGTCCAATGACCTATCTGAAGTCATCACAGGGCATGCTGATAAACAACAAATGCCCATGTACTGTATATATATATTGTTGCGAAAAAATATGTCTAAAATATTATATCAAAGGTTCCTATGTCATGTGAATTTATGTAAATAAAAAAAAAACAAGTCTAACAAATACTGTCTTAATTTGTCAAATGATATTACACTTGTGTAATATTCATATGTACAATTATGATTATGATGATTATTATATTTAGATGTTGTCACATGGTTTATATCCTTGCACTCCCTCCTTTTGGTTGCCTGTAAGGCTGATGAAAGCCAAATCAGACTGTTTCTGGATAAGCATCATAGGCAAACCATGAAAAAATAAAAAGCACTGAACGTAAAAGATTGAAACATAAGACAAAATGTCTCTTGCCTGTGAGACAATATTGTATCATGATCGTTGGTTCTCTCAATTACAAGGTACATTAGTTGAGAGCTCAATGGCGGGTGAAGGAGGTTTATGAAGTCTGCCATAAGTCCTTCTCTCTGGGGCTCACAGCTGCGGTGAGTGTCTCGCCATTTGTAGTGTACTGCAATTGTTCATTTTGGTGTGTGTGTGTGTGTGTGTGTGTGTGTGTGTGTGTGTGTGTGTATGTGTGTTGAGCACCTCTCAACAGATGAGACCAAAATCAATTTCATTAGGGATCATGAATACAATGAGGAGCTGTGAGCACACACACTCTCTCTCTCTCTCTCTCTCTCTCTCTCTCACACACACACACACACACACACACACACCACCATAGATTTCATTAAGGAAATGCCCTCTTCCCCTCCCTCTGTTCCCTCCATCATCAAAGAGCTACTTGAACATTTAGGACCCTGGTTCATTACTCGTCCTCACTGCACATTTTTATCACTGGTTTCAGTGAGAAACGCTAACAAGCTTAACAAGCTGCTCCTATCTTCCTCTCTTTTTTCCTCTCTGCATCCTTCCCTCCTTCTCTTTATCTTCCATCCTTTTGTCCAGCCGTGTAATTAACTAGATGTTTAACAGCTGAGGTTGGACAGGGCACTGCTGTGTCTGGACACACATGTGCATGCAGACGCACACACACACACCGTGGGAGAAAGAGGTCTGTGTCTGTGAGGTAAGAAAAAGGACAAGGGGGAAGTCTTAAAGCCAAGAAAGAAGGAAGGGAGGATGGAAAGGGAGAAATCTCAAGAAAAGGAAAATAGAGTAAAGAAGAGATATGGGGGATCAAATTAAGTAAAGACTTAAAGCAAGACATAACTAGAAAGAGGAAAGAGGTAATAAAGGAATGGGCAGGTACGAAAAAGGAGGGAAATGAGAGAAAACTGGAATGGAGTACAGCTGCAAAATTGAATGATGCACAAAAAATATGCATTATGTGGAATTCCTTAAATACATGCTAAAAGGAAAGATGGAAAAAAGTGAAGAGAGAAAAAAGAAAGTGGGAAAGAAGGTAAAACAAAGCAACAAAGGACAAGAACAAAGAAAAACAAATCAAAACAACAACAACAAAAAATAAAACATGTTTCAAAGAAAAGGACGGAATGTAATTGTGTTTTCCTGGTTTACACGACCCAAAGGTGTGACCGGTGGTTGAACCCAGCATGGTATTAATCACTGCAGCACTCCAGCCAAAGCTCATTACTCCCCTTTGTTCACTTTTATTACCTTGTCCTCCTCTCCACACCCCCGACACACTTCTTTGCACAGACACTTAGCATCCCTCCGTCTCTTCCGCTGCACCTCCCACCTTCATCCCACCTCATCTGTCTCCACCATCATTATCATCTTTTGCTTCATCTTGACCCAACTTAAGTCCCTCTGCTACAATGCAATCCTGCATCTTAGCTTGCTAGCATATACTTAACCGCCAGAATGCATTGATGTCAAGATACCACAAGAGTACAGAGGAAGTGGTGCAGTTTCAAGCCTCTGGTTTTTCTTGAAAGCCATCATCAGGAGCAGGTAGAAGGGTCAAGAAACAACAGCTCTGCAGCACTGGCATCACAGGCCTAAACTGTTTAAGATAGAACATCAACATAAAAGTACATGTAAACTTTTACATTTTTACCACTACTTTGCTTTCACTACTAAATCTGCTAACACTTCTTTAAGAAGCTGTATGTCCCATTATTTACCTTGATCCACTTTGTTGTAGTTGTCAAGTCCAGTTTATTTGGAGGTTTCATAATACCAGTCGATGTTCGAACATTACATGATGTTAAAGCTTCAGATACATCAGTTTTTAATTATTTTAAAGGCTTCTCTTAATATTTGAATCATTTTTTTGTAGTAACTCTACTCATGTTTCAAATATCAGCGGTTCTCCTGGTTTCACAATACCATACCTCATACGTTGTATGAACGTAAACTTTTCTACTCTTCATCGCTCCTGTTGACTCCTCTTGTGCTCTTGAAAAAGTGCTTATTTAGCAGCTACCTCTGACTAGCCAGCACAGTAGAATGCGCACATTGAAGTCGTCCTTACAAGAAAAGTGACAAACATTGTTTGTTCATCGTTTGTTGGCACATCTGTGCGCTTACAAGTGTATGTGTGTTCTACAACTGTAAGTGTGAGTGTGTGTACTTGGGCATGCATTTTTGTCTACACTTGTGGATTTCAGTGTGTGTGTGTGTGTGTGTGTGTGTGTGTGTGTGAGGGTTATAGTGTCCTTGGTAATATCAGCGTTGGTTTGGTAATGAGCCTAATCCCAGGAGGATAGAGGAGACAGAGAGGTCGGAGAGAGGGACACACAGGATGGTAAAAAAGGGGAAAAAGAAGGGGATGTAACACCAAAGTCAGAGCATGGGCTACAAACTCATTAGGAAAAGTCACCTTTAACTTTCTTCCTGATTCCAACTTTTCTCTACAATGTTGTCACTGTAGGGTTGCGTAACTCAAGGCCTAGAGAGAGCGTACTGCAACGGAAAGGTCAAAGACATGATGCATGTCTCATTGCCCTGCCCTTAAGCAAGACACAGAACCTGCTCCTGCTTCCTCAGTGAACATCACTCTGGAAAAGAGCATTAAATGCCTGGAACATAAATGGAGACTTCAGTAATCACACACAGCTCAGCATTCCCGTTTTGCATGATACTTCATCTCTTTGTTGAAGTAACGGAATTGATATGTCATTTTAGCCCGCAAACATCCCAAATAAACATTGTGTTTTTAAACTAATTGATTGGTGGCAAACATCCCAAATAAACATTGTGTTTTGAAACTAATTGATTGGTGGATAATTTGAATGCAAATAGCAGCAATTAATTTTCAGTGCACTCATCGGAGAGCGGCAGTGCTGAGCAAGTTTTAATTTATAGGTTTGTCTTATTTAGAAGAAGTGAAAAAAAAAAAACTGAATACTTTAATGACTCATAACTGACTGACTGTCAGTAACATCAAAGTGGGAACCTTTATGGGTTTTTTTTTGTCTAATTATCCTGGGAGAAGCTATAAAAGCATATTTAATAAGTGCCTTTTAAAACAGGTAGACACTGCTTTTGTAGCAGAGTCCCTTTTATCTTATAGCCCAGGCTGTCTGCTAATAAGTTCCAGAAAGTTAGAAACTGGACAAATGGAAACATGAAAAAGTTCCCGATGCCCCACTGTCGCCCTTTTTTCACTTCATGGCTTTGAATCTCGTGAGCGCAGACAACACAGAAAAAAGCAGGGGAATTTATGAAGCCGGTTCCTGCAGGTATTTCAGCTCGGTAAACATATGACATTTATTTGAAATTCCTTTTATAACACTCTATGATGTTGCATTGGTTTGTTTGGGTTGAATTAAGTTTTCCATTAGGTGTGATGGCACAGTCTGCAGTATCTTAGTGTAGATTCTAAGAGAAGTAAACGGAAAAAGTGGATTATTGGAGGGTTAATCAAAGTTTTTCACCCCTGAGTGCTGCGATTTCCTCAGTGAGAAGTATGTTTGGACACTCTAACTTCCAGAGTGCAGAGGTCGCAGAAGGAGAGCCCAAACCTGCAGGCTAGAAGACTAGACGAGAATTTACAGTCACCTGCTCCAGTCTGCGGTCCCCTCTGTGCCAGCTGACCTGAATCCCACTCCAACTGCCCTCTGCCCCGAGCTGTAGGGCAGTGCACGCCTCCCGCTCCTGTTCCCACCTCGCTCCGCCACATTCTTCACTCATCGCAAGTGATATGGCGGCCCAGGGCATGTAGCAGTTTTAGAATAAAGTGTGTTTTTTTCCTCTTCTAGCTTGTGTGTGTGAGTGACTGTGAGTTCGCCTGTGCTGTTGTTGACAGAAAGGGAGAGGAATCTTCAGAACCTGGAATACAAGAGGACAAAAGGTCACTTTCACATCAATAAAACTTTCAGTGTGTGTCTTTGTGTTCACGTGGGAGCAACGGAAGGGACTGCTAAAACAAATGACCTTTACACACTAACAACTGGGATACATCTTCTTCTTATATGCACACTTACACTCACACACACACACGCACATATACACTTCTAAAAGTCAGAAAAAGTTCTATAACTTGCAACTTATCCAACCCAAGCTGACGTAAGTAGTAATTGCTGTATATCAGGTTTTCCAACATAACTTGCTCCTTTCTGCTGTCGGCATACCTCACAGTTGACCTTTCTGTGTAAAATTCAGAGATTTTAGACCCTTGATGTCCCACTGAGAAACTCCTCAAAGCTGATTTGTCTGAGCACACTTTACTTTTAACCAAAAGCCGCTTCCTCCTCTTAAGCAACAAAAGCACATACAGTGATGGCAGCCTGTCTGTTAATGAACCTTCTGTTCGGAAAAAAGATTAAGGAAACTCTGGAGTGATTTGGCAGATAATAACCACAGAGACTGTTGAGACTTGGGAAGAAAAAAAAAACAGGGATGACGGAGTGAGTCCAGGCGACAGAAAAGCAGAAAAGTTGTAGCAGACTAAACTGCTGTCAGGTGATGGATGAGCAGATGGAGGTCGGGAAATTAGAAAAAGAAAGATCCAGACAAAGAAGTACAAAGGGAAGGAGAAAACAATTTACTTGCAGGCACACAGGGAGTGATCATAACTCTGTAATTTTGTCAGTAGACTTAACACTGTAAGCACCAACAGCAGAGCCATCATTTAGTTGTGCACTGTAGTTACACCCTCTGTAGGATGGCACCATAACCAACTGCTATGATTCAGAGTTTCAGCATAAATTGAGAAGCAGATGAAAGTGCTGGAATTGTCATCTGTCACTTCAGTTGCTGTTTTTCAGCTGACGGTAACATTAAAAATACATTTTAAAGTGCTACACTAGATGTAATGAGTATTGGCTGCTTTAACAAAAGAAGGGGGAAGAGATGTAATTTCTTAAACGTAACTGCTGTGAATTAGAAGAGACTTTTACAGAAAAGATGGAATGACTTTTGCAAAGTATTTGGCAAGAATGTGTCATTGTTCAGGGAGAGCTGTGTTCAATACAGTGAACAATAGATGTCTGAGGATGATAAAACAAAAATGGAAATGAAAATACAAAAATACACTCAATTATAGTGTATTGTACCCAGGACAGACAGCATGTAGTATTGAGCCCTGGTAATGACAAAACAGAGAAAAAAAATAAGATTTGTCAAAAAATATGACCTAGTACATAAATAATATTGTTAGCTGACTATTTTAAATGGACTGAAGCTTGGTTGTTACTAGGCTCATTTGTAACATCTAGAGTACGCTTAACTGGAAACACTGGTACCTAAACACAGTGTGCACATGCTAAAACTACCTAGCTAAAGCTAACTTTCAATGTAAATTTACACAGTCTCTATCTACGTAACATTATCTTCATCTTGATATGCAGGCCTCTGGTCTTCATCAAGTACCGCAGTGTAAATTTAATAGTGTTTTCATTGGGACTGTTTCTTCTTATTTACTCATTGGTACTGACTCACCATGAGCTCTCGAGATTGTCCAGAGGAATTCTCTTTTGTTATTTTTACTATTTTTAAACAGCAATTTAGGAAACCTTGGATTGTAGTCACAGTTTTGCCCTTGTCCTCTGTCCTCTTCCAGATCCTGGTGAACTCCATCACCCAGCCTGCCTTGTTGTATGAAAACGTAGTGGTGAGCAACGGGAGCCCCATCCTGAGGGATCTGCTCTTCAGCCCAGACCATCAGTACCTATATGCCCTCACCGATAAACAGGTATGAGAAGCACGCATTAGCACTTGAAACACATTGACCGACAGCCAGGCAGGGTTAGCAGTGCAGCCCATAATGCAGCTTGCAGTTGCCGTTGACAACCCTAAAGAAATGATGGCTAAGTATCAATAGTCAATAATCCTTCTGGTAATTTTAGGAATGGATCCACTGTTAGGTGAAAGCCCATAGGATACGAACACATGGACACCTAGCTCAGTGTGTGTTTTTAAGTGTAGGTATGTTTGCAGTGATATACACACATTGCTTCAACATTCAGAGGCGTTTGCACGCTGTCACACACACTTTTATAAATATGCATTACTTACTGAGTGTCCAGAAAATACCCACACACTCCTCCTCACTACTGACGATAGAAAGAGTGAAGGATCGAAATTAAGGCTGTAGAAAAGCACCATGAAGACTTAATGAGGAAATATGTTTGAAAAACTTACACTGGCGGAGTGAGCAATCAAGCTAATTAAATACATGGAGTACCACACACAGCGCATGAACACATATGGAATTATTGTAAAATTACACATGCACACACGCATAGAGTCATGAGTGCTAATTAATATCATGAATATTAAAATGTGTCGTTTGTATGATGAAGCCTCATGCCACCATTTTAACATGGATACAGCATACATGTTATCATCGTATATTATAATTGGTGTGAGAAGGATTTATTTTTAAAGTGGCATTTAAAGTTTAAGATGAACAATACGATTACTTTTAAGGATCTAAATTGTTACTTAAAATTCCGGGAGGGGGGGGTAAACGTTTTTTTCTCTCTCATTTTTACTCTTAAGGGCTGGTTACATTTGAAACTACAAAATTTTGCAGCAAAATCAAATATTTTTTTTTTGCAGAAACTACCTCCCAAAAAGGCTTAAACAAATAATATATATAGGTATAGAATAGTTGGGTCAAAGCAAGCCCATTTTCAGATCATCACTGCAAGTCAGGATTACATTTTTTTGACAATGGGTAGTGATTGTTCAGTATTATTATGAAGCATGTTTTTTTTTTTAATTTCAAATTGCTCTGTATGAATTTCATTTCCCATCGGGACCTTATCAAAAGAGTAATATGTATGAAATAATCCTGCAGTCCTGGCATGTAGGTGTTGTTATCTTGAAATGACTTCATTCATAATAGTTTGATAGTGCGATTGGCAGAGTTCAGCTCCAGCCTCTTCTCCTTCCTTTAGCTGCACGACTCTCTTATCTCATAACAGTTAATGACTGCGATGTGATAACCTTCAACAAGACTTCCATGGTACATAGCAAGTAACTGCCATGTGAGTGCTGTGTAATTTACCAGCAATTAGACATAATTGACTTCCATGTGTCTGAATAAGAGCGGAAAGAAAGTGGAGTGTAATTGATACCAAAGGGTGGCGTCTGTGTTGACGTGACAGGGAAGAGAAGGCCCGTTGATCATAACAGTCCAAGAGGCTGAAATGTACTGTACAGGGAAGGGCGTGTTCAAGCAGAGGAAGTCCGTCCACACAGACATACTGTATAAACATTGATTATGGAAAAAACAAAAAAAACAAAACAGACTGGAACAAAGAGTCATGTCTGAATGCAAAGACAGTTGATTCAGAATGGGGTTTGATTCTAAAATTGAATAACATTTACAATACGGTTTAACTGCACCATTAACACGATTAGAATTAGCAGTAGAATATCAAGATGTAAGATTCAATGTATTGTTATTTTACAGCACAAGGCTGTACAACAAAATGCAATTTGCAGTCCCCTTGTGGTACTACTAAATACTAAAATAAAAAAAAATATGCAAATGTATTAATAATTAATAAGCTCATGAAAGTAAACCTTTTTTTTAACATTTGAATGTGAGAGATGAGTTAAGAGGTCACACAGCTTGAGGATAAACGCTGTCCTTTTGCCTGGTGGAACAGCAGAGGATACCTCTATATCTTTAGCCAGACAGCAGCAGAGTGAACAGGCTGTGGCTGGGGTGGGTATCGCTATGGAAATCACTGATGCTCAGTGGATGGGTACCAATGATGCTGTGGGTAGTTGTAATCACCTGCCACAGAGTCTTCCTGTCCTGGGCCGTGCACCTCCCATGCCAGTAGGTAATAGTAATGTGTTCAGTCAGAATGCTTCCTATCACTTCTCTGTAAAAGTTCAAAATTCACAAGCACTTGGCACTGGAATTTTGCTTTCTTAAGTTTTCTGAAGAAATTAAGCCGTTTCTGGGCTTTTTCTTTTTTCTTTTCTTTTCTTTTCTTTTGCTGGTGGATATGATGCTGATTCAAGGAACCTAAAACTGTTCACCTGCTCCACCTCAGCTCCATTGACGTAGACAGGAGTGTGTTTCTTTGCCTCCTTTTTTCTTACATCCTCAATCAGCTCCTTGGTTTTGCTACATTAAGCAGTAGGTTGTTCTCCATGCACCACTCTGCAAGATTGTTGATTTCCTACCAATAGAAACTCCCACTGTTGTTAGAAATCCAGCCAATGAGAGTGGTGTCATCTGAACACTTTACATTGGAGTTCTCTCCATGTGTGGGGTTGCAGTCATGGCTGAACAATGTCAACAGAAGAAGGCTGAGCACACAACCTTGCGGGGCTCAGGTGTTAAGCACTAGACTGGAGGAGGTGTGACCACAAATCTGAACTGTCTGGGATCTGTTTTTGAGGAGTCCAATATCCAATTGCAGAGTGTGACACTCAAGCCCAGAGTGCTAACTTTTCCAATCAGTTTCATGACTATGTGTGAGTTCCTAGAATCACAACAGTGAAGACAGTAGAGTAAGGTTAAATGCTTATATCGCCACAATTGCAGAAATACTAGCTATAATAAAATTACAACACTAGTGGCAAGAAGGTCAAAAGTCTCAGCCAAAGTACTCAAGAAAATTCTTCGGGGATAAGAGAAATGGAAACGTTGGGAAAGCCTGAGAATAATAAATGTTTGCAACCAATATGATGATGAGACTGTTTTCAGTATCAGGTAGAGGGATATTCCCAGCATTTGGCCCGTCTTTAACATGTTTCTCTGTTTTATTCAGCAGTGCTCAGCAGCAGCTCAGCAGAATGAAAAAAGCTGGGAGTGTGAATATGCTGGGAGTGTTCTCAGATTTTACCTTTTAACTCTTGTCATCTGCATTAAAGATGATGCTATTGCCACCAAAAAGTCTTTTCAATTATTAAAGCTACTGATTTATTTTTTATGAGCACTGATATGTCCACTACATGAGTGTGCAGTGACTGCAGGGATGTCTAGTTACAGCAGAGAAGCCTCACAGAAACAACCACGCTCACTCTTTGTGATGATGGTGGTGGTACTGTTATATTTTACAAATCTAGCCAATAAAGAATTGCATACAGCTACAGGATTTTAAATATGTAAAGGTAAACGACACAAACAAACACGCCATATAAAAGGGTGAACTTAGATGGCCGTCACCCCCCCCACCCCCCACCATAGTAGGGTTTCACGTCAGCCAGCATCCTGCTGACTCTCTCTGTCAGATTATTCTGGTGATGATACGCTGTAGTGTTTTTTTTGCCACACCCTAGGATTCGCACAGGCTGGACAACAGTTGGCTCCTGAACTGGGGACTCTGGTCAATCACCAGATAGGAGTGTAAACCCCAGCATGTAAAAATGTCATTTTTTAGGATCTGACAGACCTTTGGGTAGTGGCATCCTATAGAGCTAAAAGCTCAGCCCATTGACTGAAATAGTCTAATTGTCAGTTTATAGCTGTTATAAAAAAAAACATGAAGAGTTGATGGGACCCAAACCTCAGCATGCCTCAGACATGCTACATGAAATATAGCAAACAAAACAAAAAAGTGTTATTCATGGTCAGAGCACTGAAAATGTATTTTTCCTGTCCCTGTTGGTCAGGATAATTCACACAACTTGCTAACCATGTGAAAAAAGTGGGGTTCCGCAGAATCAAAGAAAGAATTAAAGAATTGAATGTTTTTTTGTTTGTTTGTTTTTTTTATTCTTTGCTAATTCTCTTATTTACAGTAACTTTCACTTGATAAACACATGATTTTTCAGATCACATTACTGTTCTATCATTAAACATACTCTTATTTTATTCCGACACTTTATTCACATGTGATCTTTCTGTTGAAACACCTCTCTTAGTAACAATTTTTTCTTTACTTTACAGTAACCATTATATGCCAAACACCAAATATATTTGATCTGACCCCATGAGAAAGCACTACATTCATGTTAATCCTCTGTTTTACAGTCTGTCATTATCACTGCTTTTTTTAACCTGTTCTATGTGAATAATTGCATCTGTTAAATACTCAGAAAACCAGACATTCCCTTCAGCCTCACCAGGAATTATTAGCCAGTGTTAGAATGACACTTGTTGAGCATTGTAAACATCTTTGTTTAGCATCAGCATATGACGTGTGCCATTGTGAGCAGG
>JAQQZW010000002.1:7349411-7359976 GCA_029814745.1 Zanclus cornutus | reverse complement strand
GTACTCCATTGAACAAACCACTAGCTATCACTGATTTTGGTGAAACTAGATCATATTTCATGAAGAAAATGTTTCCTGAAGTAACCTCAAACTGCTGCTACTGTAGCAGCTAGCTGACTTCACAGAGCACCAGGAAGTATTTGTTTTTACACCATATCACAGGAGCTTTGGACTGCCATGAGGAGGAGATTTTTAATGTCAAAGGCCAAGCGGGACCCAGTGGAGAATTCTGATGGGGAGCAAAAGAGTCAACAAAATCGAAACCAGGCAAGCCCAGCAACAGCTCAGCAGCCTCAATGGACACTGACAGAGGCAAAGACACAGAGGAGGATATTGATGGAGGAAATAAATAGAGAGTGATCAAGCAAGAGGCAAGGACAGGAGTCATGTCAGTCTGGCTTTTGCTGGATACTCACACCAAAAGATTCAAGAGCAGCAGCGGGCTCTCTGCACACTGGCTGCTCTTGAATGCCGGCCCTCTAGCAGTCGTCGGCAGGAGGCAGGTTATTTAAGCAGTGCTGCTGACATCACGTTGGGTTGTGGCCAAAGCAGTACCAATATCAATATATCTTTCACTTGAAAAATAAAAAAGCCGTTTAGTCTCAAAATCATGTTTTTGGCTGAGTAGACTACAGAATAAAGCATATTGGCTAGATATAGAAAATGATGTGAAGCATTCTGTGGACACACAGCACTCCAGGATGGATGGATGAATCTCTTTTTATTAACTTGTGAAAAGCAGATCCTATCCATAAAACAACCCTTCCAACACGTATACAACCTATTTGAAGAAGAAAATATGTCTTTTTAGTAAACATTATTCCAGCCAGATTATTTTTTTATCAGCCTAACAAGGAAATGTTCATACTGAACATATCACCAAACTGTTTGTTGCCAATGTAAAATGTTTATACTGAATGTGTCTGCAAAACATTAACTGCCAGCAAATTCTGTTTATTTTCACAATACACTATTGGCAACTAACGCAAGCGTAATTTTTCTATGGTTACACTTAGGCAACTCAAATCATTTGATCGAAGTTAGGGGAAGAACCATGGTCCTGGTAAACGACAGAAAATATTGTTGCTAATTCGAAGCCCGAGAGAAGTCATGTAGTTTTCATTGATATTTTACCGAAACTGAAGTATTTCTCTAACTTTACCAAGTATTATAGTCGATTGTTTGTTCAAACTCTAAAAAAGAGTCCTCGTTTTGCTGACATATGACCCCTTGTGGCCATGTAAATAATGACAATCATCTCTGAGACTTAAAATGTATGTAGCATAATGTTTTTATGAAATAAAAACCCTCTAAAGGAGGAGTTTGTGGTAGATGGTTGGACTCACAACTCGGCTTTGGTTTCTGACCTGGGCCATGCTCTTTTCCTAACCCCGGCCAGTTTTGTATGCCTAAAACAGCCAAACCTTTGCTATTTACTATTTACTGTCTGCCAGTGTGTGATAAATAACAACAGCTCAACTTTAAGTTTTAATTTTTTCTTCACACAGGATAACATCATCAAGTATGAGTATCTTATTCCCTGTTGGGACATATTTGGTATTTGTTTAATGTTGCTGAATCAGAAGAGTGGAGAAAAGTTTTCACTGTATTATTAGGGTGTGCGTGTGTGTGCGTGCGTGTGTGTGCGTGCGTGCGTGTGTGTGTGTGTGTGTGTGTGTGTGTGTGTGTCTGTCTGTCTCAGGCCCCTTTGCCCATACAGGATGGTCATGTCCCGTCTATCAAATCCAGCGTCGGGGAGCAAATTGGAAATGCCAATTTCACTTTACAGTGCTCTGTATCTTATCTCTCCCTTACCTTCACCCCACCACTTAGCTCATGAGTAAATGAATACGGTCCTCTCACATGTCTACCAGTGTCCGATTGCAGTCTGCTTTCACCTGTCTAACCGCTTCTCCTCTTCCTCCTCCCCATCCTCTTCTCTTCAGTGTTCTCCCTCATTTTCCCCTGGTCTCCCTCTTGTCCTTTCTCCTTCCATCCTACCTCATCTCCTCTCTTCCCTTCCCATTCCTGTCTCCATTCCTCCATGCCCATTCAACCATAACCCATCTGTTATTTCTCCATGTGTATTTATGAAATATGTCTGTTTTGGTAAATATGGATTTATGCATGTGTGCGTGCTCGGGCTGTATTGCAGTCTGCAATGAACAAGCACGAATCACTATGCAAATTAAACAATATCTCATACAATTTCCAATTTGCATTTAATCCGTTAGAAATCAACACACACTTTTTGTCTTTCTGCCTTTCTGTCTGTCTCAGTATGACTACGAGGGCAGTGACATCAGTGACCTACCAGTCGACCTCTCTGTGGTGTGGAATGGAATCTTTGTCATTGACAACCCGTTCAACATCCAAGGTATGACATTTTCATCCCTCTGTCTAACCTTCCCTCTATTTATTTCCTCCATCAACTCTCATTTTAGAGGAGCATGTGGGCATTGTTGCTCGGCAAAAATTTGAATCTGTCCTTATTTATCTGTCTGTAATGATTTTTTTCACCATGTGCAGTTTTTCCTCTTCATAAGAAATCTGTAATTTCATTTTTGACAGCCATCAGGGAGAAAGGTGAAAGTGTACCATCCGTTTAGAAAAACACTATTCTTGTCTCAGGGATAAAAGAGGGGCAGAGGAAGTGATTGATGGACAGCGATGATAACAAACAAACATCCAACATAGAAATTAATAGGGATGAATATTAGAGAGGAAGATAAACAAATGGCGAAACCAATAGGCAAGAAAAGATGAAGGGGAAGAACGATGGGTGGATGACAGGTTGATAAATGCACCGTGTAATGGCAGGGGGAAGATGAGAGTAGAGGGATTGATAAAGAAAAACAGAAAGCGACATGGAGGGATGGCATTTATTATTTTTAATCGCAGTTTGTTCATGAAGTGGAAAACAATTACCAATTCTAAATTCTTTATCAAGTGTAATATATTGGGTGGTGGAGGCTAATGATTTTAGACGTCCAATTACACAAGATAATTCAAGTCTCACTCTTGAGTGTGTCGTACCGTCTTTTGCAAAAAATTTGCATGTCCGGAGTCAGATTAACTACGCTTTCCTACTCTATTTTCTCCAGTTATTTCTATTCCATTCATTCATCACTTCAGTCTTTAGATGACACACATGCACGTTTTAATCTCACATCCTTTGTGTTCCATCTGACCTCATTTTGATAAATGTCACACATGCAGTTCATTTTGCAGATTGCATAGAAATTAGTTGCTTATCGGTCATGACCTAATTCTTCTGCCTGTGTTATTTTGTTCAAAATATGCTCCTTTAGGGTTTCAGTCTGTCTGTGCTTCTAGCATCTGCTGAGATGTATCGTAGCTGCCACATCGAAATAAATAATCACATTTCGGTGCAATCAAGTAGATTGATCCTATACTGTGATTTCAAGTTAAAGATTTGATGACTTTTCCTAATCAGATAAGTACTTGATTGAGCAATGCAGGCCTATGTTTGGTAAATAATCCACTCAGTACTAGTTTCAGCATTTATTTATTGAGTCGTGCTCTGCACATGGCCTTTAGCCATGTATGTGTTTAACGGAGCATTTAAGCTTGGTTAACATTCATGAAATAGTTGCAAATATACTATTGACTACTGTTAATACTACTATTATTCATAAAATGGTCAGTATTTAGTCGCTTGCCGAAGAAAATTTGATCAACCTTTGCTCAATATTATGTTGAGTAGCTCAGTAACTAAAAGCTTAGTTTAGTAAAACTGTAACTCTTTTGCATGCTCTCTTCTGATATACCTTGGTTCAAAGGACTGTATGAGGTAAAATTACTAATGGGGTTTGGTGTGCTTCAGACTAACTCTGATGCATTTGTTTCTTTGCTTTAGTTTATTAATGCAGGTGTGTAAATTCCAACTCAATCTTCAAACAACCCGACAGAGATTGCTCGAGGTTCAAATCCCCTTCTCGGTAAACTCTTGTGCTGTTAGTTTTTGGTACAAAGTTAAAAGTACCAACTACTTGTTGCTGCTTTTGTGATCCCTCAGTCCTCTGCTGCACTATGCCATGCCTTTGATGCAGGATGACAGTCACCCAACTGTCCGAAAAAGGAGACATGAAACCCTCTTCCTCCTGGCAGTCGAGTGATAGCGATGTAAAGACAACACTTGGTGGTGGTCTGAGCAGCTTCAGTCTCTCCTTGCAGTCAGCTAACTGACGATTGGGAAGCAGAGTGACTGAGACAGAGACACCATTTCACCTTTTACAAGTGAAAGTACAATAACAATGATTTGAAAGATTTCAGGTGATCACCTGACTGTCATCTAGAGGTAGATTTTTTTTTTTATCTAATAATTTGGTTAATGAACAATTGGCTGCATTTCCATCAGCCTCTGCTGCACTTTTGAGTATTTTTTAATAAATATTAATAATTATTATTCAGTATAGGGAAAACATAACCTGACAATATGGTATTTTAGACCTTAAGAACAAATCTTTGCTGTCTTTTATAATTACAACAACAACAACAAAAACATTGGAGTCAGTCAGCGTAAAGGTGAATCAAATAGTCTATGACTTATATGTACTTCACTTGTTGTTATCTAATATTTCCCAACATTTAGTTCCAAGTGTCACCCTGGAATGTGACTGAAAGTTCATTCTATGTTAAGACACAATCATTGCTTTTGTTATATAGCATCTCTAAATCCACAAATTTCCTCACAGCCCACTGTTGATATTTTGAAAATAAACGCAGCTCACTGTTGACTTAAAACAAGTAAGCCATGAAAAGTTTTGGGGATTTGGGGACACTCTTGCAACTTATGACATACTATACTTTTTTTTGAAGAAACAGGTCTTTTGACATCAGTCCATGCTCCAGATATAAGTTTTCACGCAGCAGAGTTATCCAGCTAGCTCTTGATACAGGCCCTAGGGATGTGTGCCACAGTGAGTGCTTTGCATGTGACAGCTATGGCGTTGAGCTCTGAGAGTCTGGGAGTGTGAAATCCAATGATGAGGCGATGTGTATGTGAACTGCAAGTATGTTCCTGTTGTTATGACTATGAGCACTGATTCTGCTCGACTTTTTTTTAGGTGGAATTTATGCAGGCAAAATCCAATACCAGTGGTGTATTCATCACAAAAGTCCAAGACAGACTTGTAAAGCATGTGGCTTTGCTATGGATAAGTAATGAATCAATAACCCTATCAACACCCCGTAGATATATTATGCTTATTGTGCTAAAGCCTCACAGAAAATTAGTCCCATTAGGATTATGAGTTCAATGCAATGCTTAGTGTTAAAGGTCTAAAACTCCTTGAAAACATGCCTTATAAAACTGTCTACATTCATAAAAATCTCATAAAGACCTTCTCCTCCTTTTCTCCTCCTTTTTCTCTCCATCCTCCATTAATCACTGCTTGCTCTTTCAGTGTCTTTTTCTTTCTGAATTGGAGCTGTATTATCCGTCTGTAGCAGAGCCGCTCGGCTTTGGCCCAGCTTTGCCCCGGTGTAAAGTGGAGATGTTAATGTTAATTAAATCATTCATTTGGTTCAGATTAATTAGCGTCGCGCAACTTTTAAGCTGAGCCGTGGTTAATCAGATTAGGCCGAGCGAAGGGCCGAGGCGGGCAGATGGATATGAAAGAAGCACGCTTTGAAGTCTGGCCGCCGTCTGTCTGCCGAGGAGGAGGAGGAGGAGGAGGAGAAGGAGGAGGGAGGAGATTCCTCTATGCTCTGTTGCTTTTTTTGCTTTCTGTTTTTCCACCTCAGTTCATTTCAAATCTGTTTAACTGGTGTGACAGCAAACAAACCTGCCTGCAGGTTTTGGCCTTGTAGTATCAACAGCAGGTAATTATGACAGAGATTAACAGGTGACAAATGGTAACAAAACAAAAATCAAAAAAACCTGTCCACTTACTGGTACTCATGCCTCTTGTTTGCATATGACTTTCTCTAATCTATTTACCTTTGCTTGATTCTTTGCTCACACAAATTCTCTTTTCATCTTTCTCTTATTTTCTCTCAACCTCTCACACTCTCTCTGGCTCTTTCTGTTTCTCTGATTCTGTCGTCCTCGCGGGGCCCCACCATATTTAAATTCATAACAATTCTTGTTGCTGTTTTGTTAACAAGCGCAGCTAAAATTTATCCTTGCCATCCTTCCTTCTTCCTTTCATCTCCCTCTCCTCTCTCTTCTCAGGTGTTTGAGGTTTTAATTATTTATTTATCTATTTATTTATTAATTTTTTTACTTTTAATGACTTTTTCCACTCTGCAGAGTTGAGGGAATGGTTTTTTACACAACAAATTATCAACTCCCTATTGGCGTTAGAAGACATTACCTGTCGAATTAATTTCTGTAATATCCCTGTAGGTCACTTGTTAATTTTTTTTTCTCTATTCATCTGTGGAAGCAGTTATTTTCTCATGGTTACAGCCTCTGAGTGGCAATAATCACCTATTGAGCGTTTAGGTGTTACGCAGGTGATTAACATACATTTACGCTGTTTCTGCACTCTCTCAGGCTAACAGACACATATACTCCAGATAACTCTATTTTGACTTTTTTGCCACTGTAACTTAAAGCAACTATTGCTTGAACATTTAAATCATATCAAAGTTGCTAAGAACACATTAAAATGGAAGAAAAAATTGTTTTTGAATTGTTTTTTTGGAACATAAATTTATACCGCTATAATTGCAACGGTTCAACATTTTGGTAAACAGACCTATTCTTATGCAGTTTGATGAGATCTATGTCATGTCTGAAGCTACAGCCAGCAGCCATAGTCAACTTAGTTTAGCATAAAGACTGAAAACAGAAGTAACAGATAGCCTGGTTCTGTTCATATGCAACACATATATAGAGCAATGAAATTCACCTACCAGCATTTCTGGAGCTTCTACCTCATTTTTAACAAAGTAAAATGATAATTTTGGGTGCTAACAATAGGTAGTAGAGTAGAGTATATAATAACGTAGTACTATATATTAATTTACCTTTGACTGTCATCAGAAAAGCCCAGCATTGTGTCTCAGCTTTTCAGACTAGACCCACTAATAAAAGCACACAAATACAAAAATACATGGTAGAGTGAACGCTAGTGGAGCAAGGCATGCCCAGAAAGTGCCATTATTGAAGCATGTTAAAGTTTTGTTAAACCTCAAGGAGCGCAAGGTAAGAGACAATCTTTTTCTTTCTTTTTTCTTGAGCTAGCCTCTTCTCCACAAGCTTTTGGTTTTCGTTCATGTCTCCAATAGAGGGATCCTGTCAGAGCCTTTTTTAAAAACTGGAACATGAAATGGGCTCATGGTAAAAGGAGTGGAACAGGGGTGACTTTCTCTTTAACATGACTTTGTGTCTTAATAAAATCTAGTGTTGTAGCTGCTTACCTAAAAAACTAGCCACAGCTAAATTAGTCATGTTAGCCAGCCACTTAGCTAGCCTGGCTAACCTGGATTCAAATGATCTTACACACTGTTTTGGTAAGCTGGTTAGCTAGCAAGCTAATCTTCTAACATTATAAATGCTAAAAAAATACATTAGTGAATGTCCCCGCCATTTGTGTTCATTCACGGGGACCAGAGTCAATGTTATTGCTGAAAATTCAAGTTTGAAAGCACGTGCTATGAAAAGCTGCTGTTTCCCACACAAACCAGTGGCTGAGGAATATTTCTCTGACTGCAACTCCAATAATATCAAATCTCTCTCTCTCCCACCCTCTCTGTCTCCCGCCCAGCCCATCTATACAAGTGCAGAGCGTTGCGGGACAGCTGTGGTATGTGCCTGAAGGCTGACCCGAGGTTTGAATGCGGTTGGTGCGTCCACGACAAGAAGTGCTCTCTCAGGCAGGAGTGTACCGGAAATTCCCACCTCCCGCTGCAGCTAGCTGAAGGCGGAGGGTGGATGCACGCCACCTCTGGAAACAGTCGCTGCACCCACCCCAAGATCACTAAGGTAAGTGCGTGTTGTGTGTTTCATGGTTTGGCTGCATACATACATACAAGAGGCTCTGAGATGTACTGATAGTGTGTGTATCTGAATGAACTGGAATGCACTTTTGTATATTTTTTCCATGTGTAGATGAGAGCCGACAATTGCACTTCTGTAGTTGTGTGTGGACTGTGTCATTGCTGTGTTTATCAAGGTATAGAATTTTTTGGTATTGGCTTATGTGCACCTCAGAGAGTATGAATGCCATATATTACTCTGGTATCTCTGAACCACTCTGTGCTTGCATAGAATCAGGTTTATTGGCTAGTAGGCCTTTACATAGAAGGAATTTGCCTTGGACTATGTACCCTTACATTTAATAATGTTTGGTTATTTTTTTTTCTCTGCCAGACTAATGCACCAGACGAATAGAATAAACACACACACATTATTCAACTCCGGTTAATGATTGTTAATGGTAGACAGAAAGAACAGGAAGAGAGTGCTGAGAGTGCTTTTTTAGTCAGAAAAGTTTGTGGAGGAAAATACATAATGCAGACAACACTTTTCAAGAGCTAGTGCTCAAAACATGACGTCTGATGCCAAATTGGCAGTTAACGGAAACCAGCATGGACGCTTTATGATGGTCAAACAAAATACAACAACCTAGAGCTTAGCCACATAGCACATTGATCTTTGCCTGCACTGACAGTTTAACCTTTATGGGCTCATTAAAGGCTCAATTAGTGGTTTTAGACCATAGAAACTCAAGGTACAACCACAATTATAATTGAAACAAGGCCTGTTTTAAGACTAAAGACAACACACTCCCAAATAGCAGATTCCAGTCCTGTGTTTGGAATTTTCTTTTGTTGGGGCTGTCCATTGGTTAACATTTAGGTCACAGTGTTTACCTTTAAACAGTCAAATATTTTCTTATGTTTCAGTTTCTATTAAAATCATTAAATTATTAGTTATTATATATTTATTATACATTCTTATTATATATTTTTCTTTCAACTTTCAACAAAGCGCATAATCTATAATACTTCAGTATTACCAATACATTACTATTACAAGTTTTAAAAATGACAACCTAGATGCTCAGGATTTGCCCTCACTAATACAAATACAAATTGCTATAAGTAACCATAAACTTATTACTAAATAATTGTTAATAGAGCACGCTGGGCTACAACAAAGAAATAATTTTTCATCAAGTTAATATATATTTAAAAGCCACTGGAAATCAAAACCTTCTTTGAGAAAAATATGAATTATCTTGGGCCACTGCCTATAGTCTGCTGAAAACAGCTTTCATATTTCTACAAATTACACATGCAAACCTTGGCAACAAAACTGACTTTTGCCAATTTTCAACTTTTACTTTGCTGTTGAAAACCAAACAGAGGATGCCAAATTTTGTAAATATCAATGCACATGCCCATGCTTCTTTTGTTCTTCTTTTCTAATGAAGATCTATTTGTGAAAAATCAACTGAGGCAACTGTATTTTCTCTGTGTTCATTCAAAGGTGAAATACATTCAACATTCTTCTCTGCTCTTTCAGTTCCTTGCTATGGCTTGGTATCTGTTGAGAATTATAATAACTTCTGCAAACGTAATTTGAAATGTAAGCAAGGATTAAAAATGACAACACACACATTTAAGTTTGTATGCGTTCTTGCAAATATTTATATACTTTTGAGGCAGCAAAGTGAAGCCAACCTTTTATACAGTTTTACTCATCAGAGGCATCGTAATTGGTGGGGTGGGGGGGAAGCATCCAACACCCACAGTCGGCAACGACCAAAAGAAACTCTCCTTATCAAAACTCCCCTCAGTGTTACAGTTCCAAAATCGACTGCAAAGAAAAGAGCTGCGGCTTCTTTGAGCGCCACATCATAATCTCGTCAACTCGTGAAGAGTGTGAAGTCACCTGTGGAGATCCAAGGCTGCTAAACCTTGATAGTCCATTGCATCAGCTCTCTTTCTTGAAACCCCCGTGGTCACAAAAGCCCTATGTGTCCTGAACTGAGAATGAAAGCTGCTCTATTTTAATGTGTTCCCATGTTGAGACCTTGTGCCTGGCCTTGGCACAGAAAAGGTATTATTACTCAGTGTTACATCAAACCAGTACCACAGAGCAGAGGCACATCGACGTTTGTTTGGTTTTAATGTTTTTATAACTGTCTTGTATGTTCTGGTATGTTCATACTTTTCGGATACTGTCTCCAGCCTAGCCTCACTTCCAGGTCGTCCAGTACTGATGCTTTGTCACACCTCTCAGTGTCTCATACGGATGCTCAAGATCCCCTTTAGTGTCTGCGTGCGATGCACCAGGTTTTGAAGAAACTGCAATATAAATCTATCCACACCAATAATAGACACTTGAAGCATCGGCGTAGTAGAAAAAGTGACAAAGATGCATTCGGAGGGCTGTAAGAGTCAAAATCCAGCAATGGTCAGATAGATATTAAAAATTATTCATGTCTCCTTCCTTTCTCTCTATTTTTTTTAATCCTTTTCATGCCTTCTTTCCTTTCTTTTGGGACTTTTAGCGGATATTTGGCACAGAAGAAAAACAACCCTGGCTGATATAAAATCTTAATTAGAAAAATTTTATTGTATTG
>JAQQZW010000002.1:6586283-6597273 GCA_029814745.1 Zanclus cornutus | reverse complement strand
CAACTGAGCTGAGCAATATGTGCATTTATGTTTTTTTTTTTTTTTCAAAGACATGAAACTTTCTGTTTGTACTGGATGAATTAATATTCAGTTTATTTCCAACCACCTGGCTAGCCCAGGTCTTACTATTGAGATTAGAGTTTTTTAATAATACAAAAAAAAAAACAAAAAAAAACAAAAGAAGAAAAACCAAAGATGATGACAACAATTTTTAGACGTCACATGTTCTGCAGAGCATTAAGAGACAAAAACACAAGTGCATCATTGGCAAAAACTGCTGGTGAGGGAGAAAGTGTGCGTCGTGTGTTTGTGTGTGTGTGTGAGTGTGTGCTGTGTTCAGTGTCTGTCTTTTTTTTTTAAATCAGTCAGTGTGAGTGTATGTTCGCCTGTGAGCGCTGTTGTATAAGTGCATGTGTGTATGAGCAAGCGCATATTCAAAGAGGTAGCAGAGAAATGCAATCAGAGCAACAGATGACCATCCGTCTTGAATGACAACCATCCATCTGTTACGACAGTAGAAAAGCTTACTTAATATCTACCTGCTCTNNNTCCTCAGGTCCAAACATTGGCGACAATATTTCAGACCTTGACCGAGGCCACTCCAAACTGAGATCTACTCAAATATCTGTCCAAAAAACAGCTTCCATATTCAGTCTGTTGATTTTCATTTCAGTTTTCAGGATACAGGTAATTTAAGTGTAAACATTTAATCAACAAATAAGCTTCCTAATATCTGTCTCAAATGGCTTTTTTGCTGTCAGTCAGTAGACAAATTGGATGCATCTCTTTCCAAGTGAAACTAAAAATCCATCATAGTTTTCATCCTTTTTTCCCAAGAGGCCATTAAACAGATGACATGCTGATGCAATAAAGCAGTTGCATCACTGAATATCAAATACTTGCAAAAACTGAAAAAAAATCAGTCAGTCTGTGAATTTTCATATCCATCAACAGCAGCTGGTAATCAGAAATGAAACTTAGAGGAGCGTTAACTTCCGCATGCTGTGAGCTAAAATGTGATTCGTTAGTCGATATATAATACAAGTGTGATCACTAAAGGCTTGGTGTGTCATTCACAGCATATCTTTTGAAGGCCTGGGTTTCTGAACGCTGAGTGAAAGCAGAAAAACAAACGAAGGATTCTGAACCAGAGTTGGTGGGAGTCAGAAGAAGGCAGAGTGCTGAGGTTGGGCTGGAGCAGGTGTGTGACACTTGGCTGGCTTCTGAGTAGTTAAAAAATAAAAAAACAAAACAAAACAAAAAAACCAAACACTCGCACTATTTGTATTTGGAATATCTAAAATGGGATCCCAATGTTACAAACCCTTCTCAGACGTTTGAGGAAAACTACGGCTAGAGACAAACACACGGAAACCTGACATACCAAAGTGAAGCAGGCTGAGGGACATCAATGTGTTGGGTGTTAAGTTCAGGCCACTACTTTTTTACATTTTACATGTTAGGACAGAGCAGTTATTAAGTTTAACTACCACTCCCCTTATCTGAGTCGTTATGAATCAGTTCCCTCGTCTCCGAAAAGTTGTGTGTGGCCGAACGCTCTCACACAAGCTTGACGAGACGTTTTTTTTTTGTAGTGTGTGCCAATCCAGCACTTTTAACATTACATAAGAAAAGCAAAGAGAACAACTGGCAGCTCTGTGGAGTCCCATCTGACAAAAAAACAACAAATAAGTCTTCTGGCAAAATCAGGTGGCATTTTACTACAACACCTGTTGGTTTAGTAGCATCAAAGCATTTTGGAGGCGTTGCTAAATGCAAGCAGGACCGGATGCCTCCAGCTCGGCAGAGTCTAAATTCTCTTGGTGCGCTGTTTGCCTCTGAAGTGTGCCCTGATGAGCACACACACATTGCCTCCATGGTTTTATGCTACATTCACATAGCAGGCTTTTAAGCTCATTTTCAAATTTGCTGCTCATATCTGAAATGTGTGGTACAGCTACTCTAAGATTCTCTAAGTAAATGAATAAACTCAATCGAGCTGTCTGTTTTTGCTTAAACCTCTTCTGTTGTCATTAAATAACATTTTTTTTTTTTTTAGTCCAATCCTTTATTGACTGAAGCTGCAATTAAATCATTTTGGTGTTTTAATAGCTTTAAAACACCAAAGACTGTAGTTTAGCTCAGCAATAGTTTAACTTTGATGAAATATGCTTCTTTACTTTCTTGCTGAGAATCAGCTGAGAAAATGACACCACTCTCGTATCCGTATGCTAAATACTGTATGAAGCTATGACCAGAAGCAGTCAGCATAGCTTTGCATAAAAATATTAAAAGGAAAACAGCTAGTCTGACAATTGGTAAAAAAATATCTGCCTCCAAGTACCTTTGAAGATCACTAATTAACATGTTATATCTCGATTATTTAAACCGTACAAAAACTAAAATGTGTTGTAAAAGCTTTTTTAACCTTTGGACAGAGGCAGGCTAGCTGTTTCCCCTTCTTTTTCCAATCTTTAGGCTGAGTTCACCATCTATGTATACAGCAAGTCAGCTATCTGGCTTACTTTCTGTGTTGTCTAATTGCCCTGCATGCTAAAGCTAACTCAGCCAAGCTATGGTGGCACCTAAATTGTAAAGCAAAATTGACTCGTGTCTTTGCTCCACAGATCCAAGTTGTCCAGATGGAAATTGTACAAATTAGCTGCTCAAAATAATTAGAAAAACTCAGATCTGTGTCACATACGAAAGAGTAGGACCAAAAATTGGGCACTTTCAGCTGCTATGTAAACGTAGCCTTACTTCCATTCTTAGTTGTTAACATGCTAATGAGGCCTCTGATTTGCTGACTTTATGATTTGTAGGTTTATATTGAGATTTGAGGTAAAAATCATCCAGCATTTGTAAAGAGAAACGAGATAAAAAGGAATATACTGTAAATGTACACACAAAAAAACCCTTCTAAATTAGTGTTAAAATAAGAATGGATGCTTTATCATAAACACAATCATGCTGCGACAAAAAACATATATATATTTAATATGTATATGTGCGGAAGGGAGAGGTAGTATGTTTGGTTAAACGCAGCGCCAAAGCTTAGCGGCACGTCATCTGTTTGTAAAGACAACAAAGACAGAAAATACAGAATGAGGCAGAGATGAGGATCAAGTGAGTAAAGCAGAAAAACAAAGAGAATCGACAGCTAACATTTAGAAACATTGGGATCCGCTCGTATACTGACTGGTCTACTGGCAAGAGGACTCTACTGGACAACCTTCTTCTTTATATAACTGGCAACTAGTTTACTGTACGTTTGAAAACGTTTTAAAAAAAAAAAAAACACTGCGAAGGTTGCTGAGGAGAGAGTTGTGGTGTTGTCTGTGTGTGCATGTGTGAGTTTATGTTTGGTTCCCTTAAAGGCTGTTGTGAAAAATCATCCTGTAAATCATTGAGGTATCTGTTAAATGTTTCCAGCTGAGTGAGGTTTCTGTAAGTAAGGCTACTGAGGTGGAGCTGCTGACCTGGGTTGAGGGGACGAGGGGTTGAGAAGGGAGAGACTGCGGCCTTGTTTGGGTTCATTTGAGCCTTTCGCTGCCAGCTGCAATGATAACCATTGGTGTACAAACTGCTTGCAAGGATCTGTCTCGCAGGCATGAAATTCTCCATGTCAACTAAAAATGTACTATTAATAATCCAGAGAAATCCAGTTAAAAAAAACATAATCAATGCATCGTCCAACAGCAGCATGGCAAAGGTGAATACTGCTGCGTTCTCAGAACCCATAAACCTGAGCAGACTCTCCCCTATCACCCTGTCCTGCATTCCTTTTGAAACAGATGATGTAGATGTTGATGTAAAATGTAAAAAGTCCACTTTTTCTGAATTTCATTGAACTATTTTTAAACAAACAATGATCTTTTTAAAAATCTGAATTTCAAGAGCTGCAATGCGATACACAGAGTAGTGAGAAAGGTAATGTCACGCTTTGGGTTTAGGAGGCGACATCTTGTCAGTCACTGCACACTCTGCCTGTACAGCACGTCACTACATCTGCCTGTGGCAACTCTCATTTTAACAATACTTTTATGTCCTAAGTTCTCCTATATAGATTCTACAAAGTCTTCTGGAGGTCCAAAAGAGCATTTTCCGGGTCAAACAGGACAAAGGAGCCATTTCTGCATTGTCTTTTCACAGTAAAGTGACCACTAAATCTCCGAATCCTGTCAGCCCTTGGTGCACCACAGTTTTTTTTTCCGATAGCAGAGCCTGACTGGCTGCTGAGTTAAAGCTATGAAGAGTAATCCTGCTGTAATTGGCTATTGCAGAAGAAGAGGCGGTTAGATGGTTGGTGATGAATGAAGAGGCACGCCCATGCAGTTGCCATTGGCTAAATCCTGTGTCAGTCAGTTGAGGCAGTGTTAGTTCATGATCACTTGATTGTGTTTGACATCGTGCTTTTGTAAAGCGGATGTGGTTTTTTTGTTTGTTTTTTTTCCTTTTTTACAGAGCTGGGGACTGCCTTTCCATTGACAATGAAAAGATTTTGCTCCACTGTGTTCCTTCCCCTTAGTTTACAGCTCCAGATGTGACACAGCTGCACTGACAAGTCTTTTTATATTCCATTAGAAAAAGGAAGGAGAACGAGTGCCACTGTCCCTTCCCTGTCCGAACAAGAAAATGAAGCCACATCACTGGTTAAAAAGGGCAATTCTGTACTCACTCACTTGAAATCAAAGGAACAAGGGAAGGCGAGCTGGTTCATTTGCACTTGGAAAAGGTTCCAGGATTCCACCATGCTCATCTCTGCTTCATTAAAACCACGTCTCAGCGCAGCAAGCCAAGCGCTAGCTAGACAGCAAACTCTGACACGCATTAAAATTGACAATCTTTAAAAAAACAAAAACTAAAATGAAAATATTATGGATATACCGTATAATTGTCAAAAGCTTATCGATAGACTTTTAGAAAGAGAGAGAGAAAGAGAAAAGATGTACATCCATAAACTTGGAATGGACAGAGAGAACACTTCCTGGTGATACTGAGCTGTTGGGTGCCTTTAAAAGGCAGCCGCAGAGTTGCTCACAAAGATGTTTAAAGTGTAGATTGTGCATGAGACTCATCTGGTTGGAATGCTCAACACAACCACCACTGGGAATGTTCAGTCACATGAAGCCTTTGCAATTATAACACATCAGATTTGCGAGTCCCATTTTTACACTAGTAAAAGTAAAGTCATCCAAAACAGGGTTGGACCAATGCTGGCCCCTTGTCAGGGACTTTATGGGCCAGTTTTTAATATTTAGTAAAGGTTCTTTCATGATGTTCTTTCAGGTGTGTTAGTCTGTAAAACAACTATGATCAGGATTTTGCTCTAATGAAACTGGTAACATTTAAATTTGCTAATTGTTGACAAAAAGTCAAAAATACCAGCTTTAAAAAAACACTGGTCAAACCCAAATCGGACAGTCTTCTTCACTGCAACCTCAAACGACTCAGTAACTTGACCAGGATCGCCACCTCTGTCAATTCTAGTTGAATACAACATAAGAGTCCATCTCCTAATTGCATATAGTGCTGTATATCCAGAGCATCTTGCCATCAACAACTGAATTCTCTTAGTATTTTGCCTACCTCAACGTCTAACTATGTACAGACTTAGCAAGTGGTATTTACAAAGTTCGTCCACAAGGGGGTGATCCAGGCCTGCATGAGGGGTGAGCATGCACTGTGTAGACAGAAACGTGATATGATATGTAGTGATGTCGAAAAGTAACATCCTAAACCTCGCTTATGTGGCTGGTGTTGAAATGATATAGATGTGACAAAAAGGTATGAGGCATGATTTTATATTTCTTATAAAAAAAACTTCTTTCTCATGTTTTTTTTAACCCTGCCCTTCTGTTAAGAGCATCTGAAGGATTTCATTCCAAAAACACTATAAGCTATATACTGTTTAACTACTGTACACTGCTACCATCTGTAGAATATTCACTTTGACCTGAAAAAAACAAACCAAACTAAACTTAAGGCTGATAGCAGTTACTTGATGTTTTAACACAGACATATCTGTGTTTTAAAATTCAGCCATTTAATTGGTATGTCAACTTTAACAGTGATCTCTAATGGATTGTACAGTCATGCAAACCATTTCGTATGAGAAGCTTTGAATTGAAGAGATAAGCTCAGAAATGGAAATCTTGTAGGATCTGAAAGTTTCACTTTAGCTTACTTAAACTGTTATTTAGTATGATTAGAAATCACAGTGATGCCTAGAGCTTCAAAACAATCTCTGTCTTATGATTGTAAGCTTACGCCACACACACCATAAACACCGAGTACACAATATCATCAGACGAACATTTCCCTGAGGCAGCCGGTAGTTGGGTTCTGTCCAACTATCTAGCTCTAACGGTCTTAGCAGCAATCTAACCAGCCGAACAAATATTTTTGGATAATCACTATCCACGAAACATGACGTTGTGTTTGTGTATGTCAGTCTAAAAAACTTCACAGGTCCAAAAACGACAAAATCCAACAGAGAAGTACTTCCCTGCACTAAGCCCCCAAGTCAGAGCCTGAGCACACACCCCCTTGTGGTCCATCAATATTCTCATATTCTGTACACACATCACAAAAATAGAAGGACTCCTCACACACTTCTTAGTGCTTTCTTGTGTGTGTACACTTGTCTTTTAAAAGATGACACATACACACACAACTGAGGAGGGGCCTTCAGATCCTCTACATTATACAACACTCAGAACTATTTGCTTCCTTGGAAGCAACCATGTTTCTCTCTTTTAAATATATATTTTTATATATATCAGCTTATACGTATTATTTATATTTATATAGCATTATACATACATTCTTGTTTTATGAAATTCCCTTTTGTCTTGTAGACAGGGAATTCCAACCGTAGCATCTCCCTCCATCTATCCAAACTCCTTTACTCTGTCCTCCAAATCTCACCTTTCCTCCCACCATTCCCATGCTGAAACATTCCTACTTTAACTTCCACCCTTCACTTCAGCTGACCATCTGAGACCTCTCTTTGCACATACACAGATACACAGTGCTAAGCAGGAAAACACACCTGCTGGACTCCATCCTAACCAAGTATTTTTCAACTAGTAGACTAAATATTTCCATTACATTACATTAAGCTCGTCCACGGCTAAGCCATGTTGATGTTTAACATATTTGGATCTCTTTGCTGTCAGCAAACTGTAAATTAACGACAGTTTATAGCTTCTAACACTAGTATAGTAACATTACTAGTAACTATCTGTACCTCAGAGGTGCCAGCATGGTTAATAAGATGTAAATCTGTGTATCTTTTCCTGTAATTGCGATGATGCGAACATGGAACAATGTTATGAGGATGATGGTAAAAAAGGATGTGACAGTCACATCCATCAAGCTGTCTCCGTCGTAAAAAAGATGTTGAGAATCTAGCAGTGATGTCCGGGGGATGGTGGTGATGAGAAAAGGCGATTTTTGGATCATGTTGTCGTCTGTTCCAGATGTCTACGAGCCAGGATATCTGCCTGATTTGATGACATTTTTTGAGAATCCAGAGGTCAAAATATAATCTGGTTATCCAAGTGCTGCAGAAATCCACATCATATTCAGATGTCTTCTGTTGATTAATCCAGAGGTCCAGGCATCTGAGTCTTGCTGCTTGAGGTCCAGAGGAGGAGGAGGAGGAGGAGGAGGAGGAGAGGGATGGGCAGATGATGAAGAAGTGAAGGTTACTGTCTACCTATCTGACTATCCATCTTTCCCCCACATTTCCAGATATAACAGGGCTTGGGTTTTCTTGGGGAAAAGGCGGTAATTGTTGGTTAATCATCCTGTGTGTGATGAGTGTGTATATGTAAGCAAGCACGCCCTCCTTCCTCTGCTACGACACCTCGCTGCCGAACACCTCCAGCACCAGCGGGGTGAGCTGCATGCTGTGCTCGGGCTGGAAGGAGAGCGAGCGGTATTGCTTGGAGTGCTCCTCGTTCAGGCTGCGCAGGTCGGCCAGCTTCTGGATCATCTTGGCGTAGAGGAGGCGTCCTCCGGGGTGGTTGACCCGGATGTAGGCCTGTAGTGTCTCCGACAGATGGTCCTGGAGCTGCTCAATGCGGCTGTGGTCTTGGACACCCGGACGATCTACCATCAGAGAATGGGGATGGTGCAGCGCATAGAGCATGTGGGTGCCCATGAGGGAGGTCACAGAGCAAAGGAGGTGGAGAGGCAAGCAGGAGTCAGGACAAGCATAGGGAGGAATTGGAGGAGAGTGAGGTCGAGGTGTGGAGGTGGAGGAGTGATAATAGAAAAAGGTTAGCAGGTTGTAATTGTGGTCTATAAAAATGTTTACTGATCACATTATATGCACTTTATTATTATATAGACTGGCTACAGTAAACAGTATTTAAATAGAGTAAGCACACCAGCACAAAATATAAACACATCACAAATAATTTTTTCCTTTCTCACATGGTTGCAGTCAGGCTCACATCATGTTTTACTCCACCTTAACCTTTTGAAACCACATATTTTGCTCGGTTTTTACTCCTTTTATTAACAGGCTTTTCGCACAGTCTTTACATATACATACCTGAGTGCTTGGCAAAATCGCTACAATATTGATATTGTGATACAAGACTAGATTTTGGATAACATTATATTGTGATAGGGCTCAAGTGTTGTCTCTTCCTGGTTTTAAAGGCTTCATCACAGTAAAGGGATGTAATTTTCTGAACTAACCAGGCTGTTAGGGTTAGCTGTTCTAATATTTGTGTTTACCCATTTAGTCATTATAACCACATCACTGATAACTATTTATTAAAAAACTCATATTGTTAAAATTTTGTGAAAGCACAAATTGTCATCCCTACAATACTGTTGCAAAATTGATATCGAGGTACTTAGACAAAAAATTTTGTGATATTTGATTCTGTCCATATTGCCCAGCCTTATGTACAACTAAACATTTATAACACTTACATGTACCGTGCACCACCATTCAGCCTGGTTTACCGAGATATGATTTTTGGCCCATATCACCCAGCCCTTACGTACACATACCCTGAGGGCGTGGTGGACACAAGCAAATAAAGGCCTGCCCCAAATAAAGGGCCATTTTCAACACTGTTGTTCTGGATCACTAATCTTAAGTGTTAATGTTACATTTCAGTCATTTCAGATGCATGTGTGTTAATGTCGCCACCAAACTACATTTCCTTGTATTAACAGCATAATGCAGTAACAAAACTCAAGGAAGAAGGGACCGCATTAGGAAACAAGAAGGCTTCGTATTAAAATGGGATTGAATAAATAATTATCAAGCTAAGGGAAATTAAAATAAAAACCTGTCACTAGTACAAACCTGCCTCATATATGGGCCTTTTGCCCTCTGCAGTTACGGTAAGGAAGGCCCCAGTCACTATTTATGGAAATAAAGGTATGCTGTTATATTCAGGATAAGTTAGGGTACTCGGAAACTACGTGAATTGACATATGTGAGTAGCACATATTGAACAGTTTTTATGAATTAGAGAATGTACACTACTTGAATAAAACATCTTGGTGAATCTGCATAATAGAAACTTAAGCTACACTGGCTACTACCAGTTACAGTTTGTACTGAAAACATTCGATCAATTGCCTTTGACACCGAATGCATCATCTCAAACCTTTTTATATGACCACTATGGATATTGCTTTACTGGAAGGAGTCTGTGAGATATCTGTGTGTTATGATGACTGAGTTTTAACTCAGATTAACAAAAAATTGCATTATTTGAGTTGATGGGGGTAGAAGGCTATCAAGAGAAATTTGATTTTCACATTTATTAAAGCTCTTTGTTTCATTGACGCACAACAGTGTTAGACAATGGAAACAAACAACCTGTGAAATGTCTGAGATACTGAATTAGTCTGCATGTATTAAAGTGGCCTTGCAGCTCTATTGGCCTCTTTCAGTAATTATGTTCATTCAACTTGTTGCTGAAAGCTACCAAACATGAATTTTCAATGTTCTGCCCCCTATTCATACTTTAATCAGTTCAACAGAACGCTTGTCTTCCAGGAAAAGCTTTATTCATGTGTTACTGGCAGCATCAAAAACACATTTAAACTTTCCTAATATGGTGTTGTTAGTAGTCAGTCAATCTGCTAATAATCTCACTCTTTAAACATGGCTCAGCTGGAAATACACCTATACCAGGAACACAGATGAACACAGGCACTACCTGGGGAGAGCAGGCAGATGGCCATGAGCAGCACGTGTTCCTCCTCGTGCAGGTTGAGTTTCTTTAGACCGACCTGGAACTTCACCAGTGGCTCCAGCAGCTCCAGAGTGTGCCCGGCTACGGAGGATGACACACACATACTGTTACTACTACGGAGTCATTGATCGCTCTATGACAAAATATTGTGCCTTTCTATAGACCTGATAATAGACTAGAATGAAAACATACTTTCTGCAGCAGTGGACTGCAATGAAGAATCATTAGTCTCAATGTGTATTTAAACATTGAAGACAGAGAGCGTTACTTCCTGCCCTGCATGTGTGGATGAATAAGAACTCAGTGTGTGTTTGTGGCTGCTTTATTGCTTCCATGAAAATACCTGAAGTCCAAACCTCACAGTAATGTGAAAGCATGCGTAGAAAAGCAGTGTGTGGGTGATCCTTGTAAGACTCCGTTATATAAGGTAGGAGAGAGAAGAAAAAAAACACAACAAAACAAAACACAGCTGTGTCATCAGCTCTAACATTGAACACTTTTCTCTCCTTGAGAGTGTGTGCTTGTGTGGGTGTTGTGGCCTTCATGGGTACACGTGGAAGAAGAGGAGTGTGTGTGTATTGACAAGGATGTGTGATCAATTAGCAAGGTCTCTGACAAGCTGCTGTGTGTGCGTTAAATTGTGTATCAGAGTCGAAATGTGCTGCTTATGTGTTTTTGTCCTGATTTTGCAGTTAATTCTTTTCAATGAAGCATCATGAGAGAGGATATGAAACCAACACTTAGTAACATCA
>JAQQZW010000002.1:6318289-6331616 GCA_029814745.1 Zanclus cornutus | reverse complement strand
GACAGGGATTTTGTGTTGCCATTGCTCCACCGTTATGGGGTGGAGCAGCAGCATGCTAACGCACATTCGACAGCATCACCCAGATGAGTGCATTTCCTTCCTCATAAATTATTTGCATTTGTGTTTGCTAGCTTGCAGTCGTCTTCTTTCTTAGATTTTTTTGGGACATTATTACTTTTCTTTGCACGTTAGCACCACCAACTGTTGGTCAGTAGAATCGGGTACAACTGGCAGCACAAATTTGAATTGCTTAGACCATGTACTCAGCTGTGTATATGTGCATCCCTGTCCATTATAAAAACAAAATGGGATCCAGCTTGTGAGAACATTGCTCCATAGCGTTGCTAGTGGTCAAAAACTGCACAAGGCACCAAGCAGTGCTCTTCTGCTGTTGAGCCATGATAGCAGCTGTTACTCACGCTGTCAACCCTGTTTGTGTTTTTATTTTAAAAAATGCTGTTATCGCTTTTGGCAGTGATAACTGCAACCATATACATTCAAAATGTAGTTCAATAACACAGTGGCAATCAGCAGATGGAGCTTTTGATGAAACACATTTTCTTTTACCACACTAAAAAAAAACCATATCTACTGAGTACAACGGAACTTCCTTGTTTGCAATGTTCCAGATATTTACAGGGAATACGTTTGATGTACAGCTAACATGGGTTTGACAGTCACCCTACATTCCCTCCTTTGTTCATAATTCACAGTTTTTGCATAGACACTAAGATTATTGCAGGCTATTGTTACAGTAAATGAATTGCTTTTCAGCAACTGGTTGACACTAAATGGGCTACTTTAGGGCAGTAAACAGTAATAGCAATTATTGTTTGAGGTAATAAAAAAAATCTGTTTTGTTAAATTTGAAAAGCTGTTAAGTTGTTGTTATAAAACACATGAAAATCTTGAGGGAGCAGGCCTGTGGGAGAGAACTTACTCTATGCATTTGTTTTGAGAAGTCTGTTTTTGAGCTTAAGGGAAGCTGTGACAACAGAAACTTAGAAGCAGGTGCCAAACAGCAACATTTGTGGTGCAAGCAGTTTTCGAATGGGACTTTCAGATTGAAGCAAAAGTATAAAACTATGTACACCTGGTAGTGGATTATGCAACTTGAGTGTGTGCATCAGTTGAATTTAGTTGAAGCAGGTCATTCATTTTAAATGAAACTGCATGCTGTGTCACTTCAATGCAGATGCGGTGTTTGCTGCATAAGCATTGATTAAGACTGAATAACTTTATTTTAGTGATGTTACTGCTCACTGGCAAAATTGTCAAAGTTCTTGGATTTATCTGACACAAGAGATCCAAGAAAATATTTATTGCAATACTGCAGTAATTAGGTGTAACCAGTGTCACTTAATTGTTTTGTTTTTGCAAAACTCCTCACACAATTTCCAGACATACAAATCCAATCCATGCAAATTTGAACACTCATAGCATAACAGGGTGTAGTGCTGCCCAGAACAGCACGTCGGCTCTACTGCCTGTCGAGACCGTCGGTCCAATCAATCAACAGTGGGTGTGGCACAGCAAAGGCAGAGACGTGACCTTATGATTCATCAAGACACATTACACACATTTGTGAAACCTTCACAGCTTCTGCCCCCCTGCGCTGCTAATGACATCATTGGAGATGTAGTGTTAAGGCTTGAATCAATATCTCATTATTGGAATGCAAAAAGCCTTTTCTGTTAAATCATCCACTCAGGGGACGGAAGAAGACAAAGACAGAAAAAGAAGAGGAGAGAGAGCAGATTAAGATATGAATTTTGGAATTAATTGGAACTTTGTAAGAATACAAGATAATTACATTTCTTATCCTTTTCATTCTGCATTGCACTTACATTGCACAAAATACAGAACATGAGCTTAGTTTCAAACTACATGAACATCAATGGATTTATACACTAGTGTGTTAAACAGTGACCCTGCTGCAGATTCCTTGGACAGAATTGATTTATAGTTCAGTGTTGGATTTCACCTGTTGTTTGGATTAAAGATTATGCTGGCTTTATATTATTTCTTTAATTTTTTTTTTTTTTTTTTACAAGAGTATTTACCATGGCACAGGAGACTTTGCTATTAAAGCAGCATTGTGACATAGAGATCGCAGTTCACCACATCTGAATTAAAAATTACCAGAAAGCTTAGTATAGCATAAGATGCAAAATGCACAAAGACAAACTATACTATAAAACATAATAAAAAAAGGAATAAGTCACTACAATAAATCATTGTAAATCAAGAAAAAAATTAAAATCATAATCCAAGTCTCTCCAAAAGACAGTGGTGCAAAGTCAGAGCAACACGCATGATACAAACCCATTAAACTGACAAACAAATGAAGGCTAGTTTACTACTCAGGGGCAGCACTACTCAGTTGTATAAATTCCCCTGTTACTGTGGAGGGAGATGATGTTTTTAACTGAAAGCTTGCATTTTTGGAGTTCCAGCCATACTAGAGACCAAAAGTCATTGTATATCTCTGCCTCTGCTGCTTTTATTTTGACCGTTAAAATCCGTCTCTTGTGAGGCAGCTTTCCGGAAGTTTACTAAATACTTAATGGCTGGAAGTTTTTTAGTGGGCTACAGGAAAAAAGATCTCCAGGCACTGAGACACATTGCATATTGTTTTTTTCTCCAAATTTCTTTTTAGTTCCTACCAAGTCTCTTCAGCCTTATGCTACATACAGATTTCACACCTGTGGTCTTGATGAATTCCTGGCACAGCTCAATGTTTTTTAGAAATGAGATGTACCGCAGCCATTTGTAATGACCGGTTTAAGAGCCAGATAGTTCAAGGAGAGAAAAAACACTAGTAGTTTCAAAAAATTATCTAATAATTTCAACATTTTTTTTCAGCTCCCCCACTTTTAAGTAGATGTTGACATTTTTGATTAAATCTGAAATGTTTTGTTCAGACTTCGAGCCTGTGAGTGATTCAGTCTCATCTAGAATTTGAGTGGAATCATAAACCTACTGCTGCTGTCATGCCCACTAGACATTGGGTCGACGACGGCATAGTTCACGACACCGGGATGTTGAGTTAAGTCAGCTGTCTACCCACTGAATTGACCAGTTTCCCTTCAGAATGTATACAGCGTATCGCTCTCCCCACGGCCTCTCTAGCCGTCCATCATATATAATGTGTCTGTCTGGAGAACCAGACTCAACTGCCTGAAATATGTGTCCCTCCTCTGAGATAAACACTGTCATCTGTCATTGGAGGGAATGGAGGAAGTGACACGGTGACAGACAGCTACATTTCCTGAGAGGAGGCGTGGAGTGGGGGTTTGGATGGGTGCAGACAGAGCGGGAAACAGTTGGTCCTTATTATGCCGGTGCTTTGATGATGGGAAACAGATGAATATCTAATTGGAATTTATTTGTTTGAGAGAAAACACATTTTATTGTTGTAATTTATTGTCGGACTAGTTTGTTTGCTTCCTTGAATAGATTTTCAAAATGAGCATAGAAACAACTCCTGTCTTTATTTGTATTTAAACTCGTTTCCATGATTTTCTTTAAAATATTCTGTGGCTCATAACGAGAATAATGTTCTTCGTAGTTTAGTTGCAGATACACTCTGATTTTGTCATAACTCAACTGAGCTGAGAGTAAGAGAACGTTTTAGGAATATTCTTGGATGCAATAGAAAAATTAGCGTGTAGTATTAAAATGACATTTCAGGTTTTTTTCAATTGTGGGGTTGGATGGGGTTATTATTTTTAATTAGTGTATTACCCACAATAAATAACGGTCGGGAGGCCACCAGTTTGGAGATGCAGCTCGAGTGCTGGTGTGGGAGGCTAAGCACTGAACTGCTTTTGGTGGGGACAGCAGCAAAACACATTTTAGCCACCTAAAAATACACCCGACTTAAAAAAATTATCAGCTGAAGTGTCCACTATATTTAGAATATTTGAAGAGCTTTACCTTGTAGTCAGCCCTTTTTTAAGGGAAAGTGAATCCATTATATCTATGTACACACTCTTCAAAGCCACCAGACTCCTTTGAAAAAAGCAGTAGTTTTACCTTGCAGTAACGTTTTTGTGACAGCGTCATGACTAATTTTCTTGACCTAGAGTAAAGTGGTACAATTTGAACTTGTCAGTAAGATGCCATTAAATGTCCAAGTCCAGTTTGATGACACAGAATAAATACCATGTTGATTTAGGGAGTTTTACCTTTTCCTAAAGTAAGTTAACCATTAACTGCAGCTAACTTTAGCTAGCTGCTGTTAGTTAGATATCTCGGTTGGAGACGAGGGCAGGACAGGAAACATCACCACACACTATCCCCACCTTCAAAGTCTCAACAGTTAACTTGAAAATCGAACAAATATCAAGCAGTTGAGACTTGTGCTCGTCAAACTACATTTGTGCATGTGGAACAGAAATGCTCCCGTACCGGTTTTTATGGTTGTATGCTTTGATTCCACTTAAACGCCACAGAGGAGCTCTATTTCTCATCTCAGTCTCTTGCCTCTTTGTTGGTTCAGCCAATGCAACGTCTCCTTCTTTCCTGATTTGAAAGTTGATTACCACGGTAGTGGTAGTAGCTCTGTAGTTTGGGTGAACCCTAGATATCTTTCAAATCAAACCTCTGTTTACTCACTGTGAAAGTCAAGCATAGAGCTGAGTAGGAAAGAAATTATGTCTCTGTTCACTGAGAGACTAGAAGGAGATTGCACAGCACCCAAAATAACAGTCTGATAGTCTGATAAAACACCTAATACAGAGTCACTTTTAGAAAAACAATAAAGAATTAATTAGAATGTTAGAATTACAGGTGAATTGTGTTCTCTTTCAAATCAAACATCCTAAGATGTGTGTAAAGTTTTTTCTTGCAACTGCATTTATAACCTTTTTTTTTTTTTACCTTAACTCATAGCTTAACCATGTCATGTGATCTGCCACTTCATTTACACTTTAACAAATATTACGGGGACAACTACAGAAAACTACAGATGAGCATTAAATATCATAATAACAAATTGACCACATTTTCTCACACTGACCACACACGGTCCAGCTGTATACTTGGTAATGACCAAGTCTTGTTGTATTTCTGAATTGCCTTGAGAGCTGGATCAAGGTAGGCCCCCCACCCCTGCCTTAGATGGAAGGTGGTCAAGGAGATGTGACGGTCATGCAGATTAGACTAGAGAATATTATACTGCAGGTAAAGTTAAACTGTCGAATTCACCTGGCAGTACCACAGAGGATGCCTCTAACAGCAAACCCTTATAGGGCTTTTCCGAGGCACTTTCTGTCATGCCAGGTCAAACTAGAAAATGTTTCGTTATTAAGAAAAAAATTAAACTGTGTCAACAGGAAGCTTTGGAAGTGAGTTTACTGTTTCCTTTTGAATTTTAATCTTTTCAGGGCCCCTCACTGAAAATATGCATGTTCTTTATATGCACTGAGCCATTATTAATTATCCTATGACTTGAACATCATTTTCCTGCTCTCTGCTGCAGAGAAAAGAAGATGTCTCGGACCAGTGCTCTGAAGGTCCTGGACCATGGTATGATTGGACCAGAGGGAGCGGATAACTGCCATAAGTTTGTTGACATCCTGGGCTTGCGAACCATCTTTCCACTTTTTATGAAAACCCCTAAGAAGATGAAGAAAACTGGTGCATCAGAGAAGGAGCATGAAGGTCAGTCATTATTTAGAAAAAAGCGAAACTTCACAAAGACTGCAATCAGCTGCATTCATGTTAGCCTGTTTGGACCTGTTACACAGCCCTTAAACTGCAGAAAAATGATGCACGCGTGTAATAATGTGCAATTTGTTCTCATTGTGATGGAATCTGTTTTTTTAACAATAAGGCCCTGAATCCTAACCTGACGCACCAGATGGTTTGTCACACATAACCATAAGAGAAGTCGTCCATGGAAAATGTGTGGAAAAGGGCAGGAACTTTGAAAAAAATACTCGGCAGGTGATTTAACAAACCATTGCTTTATCATCGCCTATTACCGGTTAACTTCAACCAGTCTCACGGCTACTGTTCTGACGTCCGTCAAGTCTCATAAATTTTGATATTTTTCAAGTAAAAAAAATCTATAATTGCTGACTGCACTAATTTTAGTGATTGCACTGATAATGAAGGTCAAATTTCTCTCCTCTGCTGCTTCTAAATTTCTGCAGCACATAGTCACACCCATTTCCTGCAGACACACTCAATCCTAATCTGCTCATGTATCACGGTTTGCTGCCTCTTCAGCCTGTCAGTTTACACTATCGATTCAATCTTTATTGATTTTCCTGCCTGCGCTCTCGAACCTCTCTTGTCTTTAAAAGAGAGATAGGAAGTGCAAACAAGAGAGAGAAAAAGTTTATAGGATGTCTGTGTGATACAGTGTAAGTAGATAAAATAGAGAGACTGAAAGAAAAGAGGTAGAAACCCCGTCCATCTCTCTGCTCTTTGTTTTTATTTATGTCAAAAATGTGGAACCTCACCTCTTTCTCTCTATCTGTATTAATCAAGTTTGATTCATCTGCTGGGCCTTCCCAGCCCTGCAGGGATGAACAGAATGTCTTCCATTGTGTCCTGTCTCACCCGGAGACTGGATAAATTAACCTTTGACCTCCTCAAGCAGCAGGAGTAGGAGCGGAGAAGATAACCCGTCCTAACAGTTAGACCTTGCCCCCTGTGTGTTGCAGCTGCTGGCAAGTGAGAAACACACTTAAAAGACAGACTTTAAAAGAGACGTATAAATCCACCCAGAGGGTTCTTTCTCCCGGTGAAGTTTGGCAAGTGTGCTCTAGATTTTTGTGTATTTTCTAAACTATGGCTGTGTCTCGAGATCCAAAGTATGATGTTGGCCTTTTAACTCAGCAGCTCTGTTGGTTGATGCCTCCTGCTTTAGTAACATGATCAGAGCCCAGCCCCTGGTAGAAACAGTTTAGGATACCTCACCGCCAACTATGTGAACACGACAATAACCTATGATCCTTACACCTATGTAATATTAATAACATCATATTATTTAAATCTGCATAAATAGACTTTTTCATGTTCAAGGTGCGAGTAAACAGGCAACTGTCACTACCCACAAAATTACGCTGATGTGTTTGTTAAATATGTAAAACAATGCAAAATTTTAACTTTGCTTTTGTACACCCTTTACCAACAGATATTTCCAAGAAATCCTGCAGAACCTACTGCGCACATGCTAAAATTGTATCATCCAATGCTTTTGAAACAAAGGTCTACGTGATTTAGACATCACAACATTCAACAAAATGTAGCCCAGTTTCACATGAGACGGCTTGCCTGGAAATCACCCTAACCAGGCTTACTGGGATTGGCTTTTAATAGCTGCTCCAACAATGAACTTGTATTTCAAGTTTGTTGATTAATAATCACAGAAGATTATGTTTGTTAATGTTATTTTTTATCCCAAAACCAAAGTCAAAACCTTTACAGACAGCGAACAACACTTACCCTAAGAAAAATTATAGATGAAAGTGTCAAGGTTTAATGAGGAATGTTAAATATAATGTAGGACTGTAAAAATTAACCTTCACACTTTCAAGTTATTGAAATAGTTTTTAATCATTATAGCTGCGATGATTTGTCAATTAATCGATTGATTGAGCAGAAGGAAATTAAACAGCTACTATTTTCATAATCAATTAATTGTCAGTCGTTTTTCAATCAAAAAGGACATTTGATGGTTTCAGATTCTCAAATTAGACTTTGATGCATATAATTATGTAATAGTTAATGAAATATTTTTGGGTTTTGGATTGATGCGCATATAAAACAAGACATTTACTGACATCACATTGTGCTGTTGGATTTTGCGATGGGTATTTTCACTTTATTCTGAAGTTTGACAGACCAAACTATGGCTGTCATGATATCAGATTTTTCAATGCATGATTATCATGGCCTAAAGAATTTATGATCCTGATAAGAAGCAAGAATGGAAAAAAACTATTATTCATGTATCATTAACACAATATCAATATTTCATCTTAAATATCACAGCTATTATCCATACCAGTTATCGTCAACACCCCTAAACCAAACAATCCATCGAGAATATTAGTTAAACATTTGTTACGGTAGTTGTAACTCAGTGGGCATGCAGAGCAATAGTAAATAGGGAAAATTAATGTTGTTTCATACATGACATCATTAGGCTGCATTGTCAGTACAATAGTAATTTAAACTAGCGGCACATAGTACACAGCATGCAATGCAAAAATAGACATGTACTGAACAATACAAATATGTGCCCGATTATCAGGAAATAATACAGGTGGCACTAAAGGTGCATGAGCTGCCTTCACAGAAGGCGATCACGTTCAGGTCCTCGTATACACACATGAATAGCCCAGATTATCTAAGGTACTGAAGGGCAAAAAAAGAAAAGAGAGGGTAGTTAAACTGTCATCAGTTTAACTACCTGTGCTTTCATGGTGAGTGACATTGCATTCAGTGGGACTACAGTGATGGCGGTGTTGCTCCAGAGCCTGACACATATAGTACATCTACTGGCAGATTAGTCTGTATTCAACCGTACAAGTCAAAAGTTTACACAATCAAATATGCAAATGCAAATGTGCAACACTTAATTTTGGAATAAGTTTCCCATAGTTAATTCATATTGTTATTCTTTGTGATGAAAATTGCAGCCTGTATAGGATTTCCCATCATGTCTCCATTGATTCGTCTAACAGCTGTAGGCGTAATGAGATGCCTGTCATAATAGAAGGCATATTGAGTGAACCCTCCTTCTCACTAAGACTACTAATTGAAAATGCTGTGAATCAAGTGGTTCTCCAGAATAACACAATGACACTGTAGATTAATTAACTATCAGCTGCCTCAAACAAAAGTAATTAGGAGGTATGGACCTCTCTGTCCCTCTGTTGTTAGCGCTCTCTCTCTCTCTCTCTCACGTTCACTCAATGGCTCTCTCTATCATAACGTTCAGCGCAAAGATTGATCCCCATGAAATTTTTCTGAAATTGATACAACCCAAATGACCAGGGATTGCCAGACCATATTAGCATACAGTACGGCATAATTAATAGAGACATTGTAAATGGATAGAAAAAAATAACTGAAAGGAAAAGAAAAAAAACCCCTAACAAATTACATTTCTCTGCTCGTTAATATTCTTGTCATGACTCTGCAGTTCACCTTGTTTTTAGGGCTTCAGTTTATTGGTGTATGTACTCTGTCATTACCAGTGAAATGAGATTGTATGATGGAAATTGGTGGCAGCCGGTTGTTTTATTTAGGTGGCTAATGATGCGAGTGAGCCTGAGAGGCAGCAGAAGTAAACAACTAATTTACACGGCAAGGCACAATAGTCATTGCTCTGTCTCCAGCTCCATCTCAGAAAAAAGTGTTTCTCTGTGCGCTCACGAGCAGGTGGGTGTTTGTTCAGTGGAGCGCAAAAGGGAGGGAAAGGCCTTTGGTTGATACGTTATGGATGCCACGAAAACGCCTTCAAGTGTACCGAATGCCCTAACATGACCTGTATTTTCTAATGAATTCACAAAAGTGGGTAATGAATGAGGCATGTGAGAAGATACCTATATTCCAAAATTTTGTGGCTCTGTAGTTCTATTGGAAGCATACAATGAAGGAAAAAAGATGGAAAAGCCCATTTGATGAAAATAGGATGCTTTTATTAAAACATTCCCCTGAATTATGGCAGCTCCATTAAAAAAATAAAACTGGAAGTTTTATCAGCCCATTACTTTATCACCAGTATCTGTTCTCTGATATTACCAGATGGATTTTGAACCCATGACTACAGAATGTGTGAGACCAGATAAGTGCCTGTAATAGAGAAACTTGGTTATCTGGATTTAATGATGAAACTTAGATCACATATTTCAGTCAAAAGCAGTGAATCAAATGGAGCTCTCATTTGATCATTCCTTCTCCCAGCACCAAACGCCTTTGGCACAGATTTAGATCAGTAACATTTTACATGATACAAGTTGGATTGTAATCTGTGTTGTCAGAGTCATGGTGTGTAATCCTATTATTAGTGTATTTCAGAGGGAGAGATTTACTGCTAGATCCCTGTGTAAAGACGCATCTAATTAGCATCGTCACGTTTGTGTCTTTCTTCTGGTGAGGATTGATGGTGTTCCAGCTCTGTAAACTTGCACTCTAATGAAATGTGCTTTGGCATATTTAGATGTATATGAAAGGTGTTGGTTCGAAACACTTAGTATACTGCTGAAGACAGGATATGCTCAACACTAAGAAGAAAAGTAGCAGTCAGTTTTAGCCGAATTGATTTGAAATTACATTTTTGTGTGCAACACCATACACATCTGCTCTTTAAACCACTTACCCTGTGTTCTCCTCGATTAAAGTAAAAAATAAATTGTAATGTTCTGTATGTTTCATAATAAACTTGAATGTCTTGTTTTGTAAATACAAAGAAATGTGTGCACAATGTTCTCTCTGCTGACACAGTATATCTCTTAGAGAAGGGACATCAACAGCAGCACTGTTATATGTAAAGTGGGCTTATGTACTTTTTACAGATTTTGTGGTACTTCATTTACTAAACAGTACCATAAACTGTATAACAAAATATACAGTAATTTGTTCAAGGCTGCAGTCTTCTCCAAACTCTCAAACTCAACCTTTAGTTAACATTCACAGCATTAACAGCCCTGCACAGCATATGATGTGTAATACCTTATACTGCATATTAAGTGAATTTGAGGAGCAACTGCAGCATTTAAAACCAAATGTTCACACACTAGCAGTTCTCTCATTGCAGTTCCCTCTCTCATACACTCACCAGCTCTCTCGATTCTTGTTCTCTCAGGCTCTCAGCTCATTTGCATGGTCTCTATCTCTTTCACAAAGGTGGCAAAGCTGGCATAAAGCTTTTTTTTATGTAAATACACCATTACTAATTTTTCTGTCTTCAAAAAAAGACCACAGAAAAAGAGAGTAGGCTAATTTTTAATAGCTTAAATGTGATTGCATACAAAAACGAAACAGTAGCCAAGAAACATTTTTGGTGTTTTGGACTTTACATCAAGATGTTGTCACTTTGCTCAACTGCCCTTAATGCTACATTATGATTATTGTTGTAACAATCAATTACAATAGAATATATACAATTTAATGCAAATTTTTTGTTTTGACCTTAGTGTTCTTTCATACCCTCTGAGAGTACAGAGCTAAAATTTAATCCTGCTCCTTCAGAAAGTGAATGCATTCTCTGTAGCATCTGACAGACTAGCATGTGGTGCTGGGAGGCTGATTGCTCTCCCCAGGCCACAGCTAGTCCAGGCCCAATCTGTCTCCTGGTGAAGTACCACCTATCTGTTCTCCTCTGTCATTCAGAGCTACACTGCACTTCCTTCAGCTGTCAATCAATAAATGAATCCAGGCCACTTAGGGTTATTTGCATGTTAACTTAGTGCTGTGGATCCCCTGGGGCAAATGTGAGGCAAACGGTGAATGATGTGTGAGTGAAGGATGAGTGATCACTTGTATTTGGATATGCATGGTGTTATCTGACTGCAACAACCCTCTAGCAAAAGTTGACTAAGAATCCGTTTACTGCTGTTTAGTAGTACCACAGTAACCTTGGAGGTTGTAGTTGTTTAAAACATTAATACGTTTGCTTCAAGGGAAGCCCGTGTTCATGTGATTGCAGCCTTTTCGAGCACAGCAGGGAGGTTTCAGTGCTGTCATGAACACCATGTAGCCACTGTATTAACCACAAAATGCTCTCTTTGTGAATGATTCGTTACATTTTGCTTCATGGCCTAAGGTATCTAGTTCACTTTCTCTACTCATGTGTTTATAGCTGGTCCAAGTCCTTAAACTCATAAACATTTAATTTCCAGTTTTTCCATCCAAATCCCAGTGACTCCATGTACCAGCAGTCCCATGTCCCAGGAATGTTGTCTGTCTGAAGGGTCATGTGGAGTTTCCTATCTGATATCAGTCATTATGTATTTATTAAAGCTGTACTTTCAGAAGCATTGTGGTTATATATTCCTGTATAGTAACACTTAGATCGGCTGCTTTACGGTAGACCACAACATTAGACTGCAAAGACACAGGCACAAGTTTCTCAGCAGGGCGTTTTTTAACAATTAGAGGTGAAATGTGCAGGATATGGCCAGAATTTCTGATTAAAACATTCCCGATATGGACCAGAGTTGCATCACTTAAAATCCCTTTGGTGCTGTGATCCCTGTCCTCAAACCTGTCTTCAGAAGCTGTTCTCAGTCCTGCTGTTCGCTGGGAGGATGCTGGGAGCTCGGTTCTGTTGCCGGCAGTGTAAACACCAACACTTCCCCAGGGCTCCGAGCTTCCAGTCCAGGCACACTCAGTCAGCTAATAGCTGTTACCAGCTGCACAGCTAACTGGGCTAACAAGCTAATGGCAGCTAATAGCTACAGCCAAGGATAGCTACAGCAAAGAGTATAGTGAGCAGCAGTTAGCGGTTACTATGGTGCCCCTCGTAAAGCGACCTTTACCAGGTAGCCATGTTTTACACATTTTCCCTTTAAAAGAACTCTGGTCTGAGACTTTACCTCCACCTCACTGCAGTGTTAGACAGCCAGAGTTTGCAAAGGTGGAGGATTCTGGGGGGGTTTGGTTGTGTGAGACAGGACCAGTCACTGCCAGGAAAGGAATTGAATCCACTCTGAATAGTAATGAGTCCACCAGTTGGTTGGACAGAGGATAGATCAGGAGAGCTGAGGAAGAGCAGAGCTTCTCATTGGATTAGCTGAGCTGGAAAGTTTGAGACAGCGAAGCTAATCGGTGTGCTTGAGTTGGAGCGCACATGACTTGCAGCCAGTGCTCAGCTCACTAAGACCAAAGCAGCCGATGTACATCCAATGTGCAGGATCCACCGGAGGCAGCGATGCATCAGACCAGACGGTCTGGTCAAACCTGCTCCTGTGATTTGAACTGCAGCAGAGTGTCTGAGACATAATGTTTCAGCTTGGTCTTCCCCCTGGAGATGCTCATTCACTCAGAAGAAATGCTCCCAGCAGGGTTATTGTGAACTTCTTTGTTGTGGATGTTTAACTTTGCTGTGATTCTATTTCTCTCACCTGAAAACTGCGTAAATGTTTCTGAGATCCGTTTTTCACCAGAACAAGATACTGTACTCATGATGAGGGCTCGAGAGAACATGGATGAGAAAGATTTGATTAAATGTTGTCTTGTGTTCACAAGAGGGTTTCTTGGTAATCTTAACAAGTGATTAAAATTTACGTTCATGAGGAAGGTTTTTCTCTTTATTTTGAGATCTTGACATGTAAAATTCATGAATAAATGTCTCATGTTA
>JAQQZW010000002.1:6241759-6252737 GCA_029814745.1 Zanclus cornutus | reverse complement strand
ACATATATATATATATATAAATATATATAGCTTGCTTCTTTTGGTTGTCGCCTTTTTTTTAAAGTTAAATTTTCACATGTGAAATACGGAATTTTCTAGCCAGTAGCCATGACAGGCAAGAAAAAGGAAACCAAATCAATATAGCTTTCCTCTGTAAGGAGGAAAAGAAGGAATGCTCCGCTTTACAAAAAGATCTCAAAGAAAATATTCCATTAAAATAAGGTGATTCTTGACACTGTTTAGTTAATTCAAACAAAGCTTTCAACCAAAACCACTGCATCAGCTTTTTTAATCTTACAAACAGATTAATTCACATTACACTGTTTAGTTACTATCGATCTTCCAATTTACTGACTAGCTATCTGGCCAGTGAGCCCCTGAAGGATTGAGCCTAATACCTGCTATTTAGCAATTACAGTTTGGTTATAATATATCACAGAGTTGGATATAAGTTTGTAGCAACCCTTCAAACAGGAAACCTCAGACCATCCACAATCTATTACTCAGCATGCAGGCAGCTAGGGAGGAGTGAGTAGATCTTAAATTAGCAATGGAGAAGTACCAAGAGATCAGTGGGAGTTTTTTCTGCTGAGTCCGTGGTGCTAATACAAATAAATATGAATGCCTAGGTCAGCAGGCCCAACATACTCTCTTCACTATTCTAACTGCTACTGCACCTCACATGGAGCATTGATTATCCACCTTATCAGGAGACATATTCAACAAATGACTACTGAGAAATCTTGTAAAGTGATGAAGTGTTTGTGTGAAGGCTGTTTTTTCACATTGCTAACATTGTCCATATTAGGACTAGGCTTATGGCTAGGCCATAAGTGAAATTTTATTGAGAGAATATGATGATATTGTGTTGGTTTACAAAATTTTGCTGTCCAAAGTCATGATACCAAATAAACAATTATTAAAAACGAAAGGAAACTGAGTTTATTCCACACATGTGAAGTGGTCTGAAAGTGTCTTCCAAAGGGAGGCATGGTTAGGCAGGCAAAAAGAAGTAGGGTCATACTGAAATTACACTTAGGGGGTGATGGATAGGACGATGACTTAATTAGCCGCCAGGAGTTTGACCTGTCGGAGAGAGATTTTGAGAGATTATTTTTTGAGTTTGTCTCACCCATTACCGTGAATTGTGTATTTACACCTTTTAAACTGAACATTCACATCAAAGCGTGGGCTTGTTGACTGAACTGACAGAGCGGCACCCGAGGAAGGTCAACAGGGATCGTGAGCAAACAAGTCGCGAGAAGTAAGACAGTGACCTGGCCAGGGGTGAGTTAACCACACACACTCCCCACATAGGACAGGCTACTTTCCCCCAGGAAAGTTTAGATCACATTTTGATGTCTGCCTTAACATGCAGGAAGAGGTGCTAGGTTACAGGCAAAGCAGCCTCAGAGTTTAGACTTATCATGAGCCTAGCCATGTAACAATGTATTTAATTCTGTTATTTATAAATAGTGTGATATACTATAGCTTCTGTACTGACTCAAATATAGATCATATATATTTATTTTTTGGTGAATTATGTTTTTAAAAAGTGGGGGTTGTATTGTTTCCGAGGACTAGGCTATGATGTTTTCACAACATTAAATACTTCACTTGAACAGACGGTACTGGTAGAACACTGACTTTAAACAAAATTGTTGAATTATGGTTTGTTTGTAACCTTATATTTGCTAAGTAACGAAGCTTCCTCAAGATTCTGACCTACAGGAGTTTGACGGCTTGTTTAATGTATTTAAAATTTCAAAGGAAGAAACAGGGTCAAAAGTATGTGTGTGTATGTGTATGTCTCTGTGTGCTTGTGCATGGGGGAGGGGGGGCATCTTATGTTTAGGCCAAAACCTACCAATTGATATCGGAAATCAGAAAAGTATTTTATTAAGTTAATGACACTGAATTCACCTTTTGGCTCTAGGCTATACCCTAAATGGATAATATAAACTGATACAGTGAAAAGTAAGGGTATGACTACAAGAAACCAACTATAAACATTAGAAAGTAGTGCAAAACCCAAGACTGCATTCAATAAAAATGTCTGACCTCAAATGAAATTTTTTTTTTTTATTACTTCCTGCTACACATTTCACCACTAAAAGAAAACACTACTTTGTGCATTGGCACTGAACCACCGGATGTAAATCGAGAACTAAGGCTTTGGCAAACATTAACAGAGAGCACTGGGCTGAAATGTCTTCAGTACTTCCTGCAGTAGTGCTGGAAGCTGGATACTGAAAGCTTAGGTCTAATCAGAATCAGAATGTTTGCATATGAAAATAATTTGTACTATATGACAGCTAGGATTTGTCAGAACCTCCAAGCTACCAAATGTTGATATTTGAGACAGATGTAAAATCTGTCTGTAAATGATGGTAAAGTTGAGTTGCCTCGTTCAAACAACCAAGGCGCAACACAAGACATGTCTTGGTAAGTAGATGGAAATCAGCAATTATTAATTTGAATAATTCATATCTTTTCATAAAGTAATGTAATATATAAGTCCTGTTAAGTTTTGTGAATGAACAAACAACCACGTCTTTTTTTCTTTTTTTATTGCGGGGTGTGTCATGGCGATCTACTTCTGTCGTTAGGGCGAATGCATTTTGCATGTCAATTTCAGGAGCAGGAGCAGCAGCAAACAGGTTTGAATTGGGTTTATTTTCTAATCATCTTTCTTCTTGAAAATATTTTACAAACACCATCCAGAAACATCATATGTTATATAACATTGATGCAACTCTACCTGCAGATTTTAGATAATTTAGGGAGTAAACTTGGCAAAAAAAATCTACAGTGTATAAAAACCTTTCAATATCCACAAAATCGAAGGATTAAGTCGAATGGGGAAGTAGCTGAGAGATACCATTTTTGTAATTCAACACTAAATACTCTGAAGGTCTCGCTGATACCATGGAGACAATCAACAGAGCCAACTCTCTTTAAGCAAAGCCTTCCATCATCACTCATCTAAAGCAATGACAAAATTCCCCATGTCTTTTTCCTTATTCTTCTTTGAAATCTTGCTGCTCATGTGTTTTTAGCATTAAAAAAGGGGATGGTGACCATTGGCCTAAAACACGACCAGCAAGCAACTGACTGAAACGGTAAATATGTTATTTCTGTCATGGTGTGAACAAATTTGGTGTTGAAAAAACACCAGTGTTTTTTCAAAAACACATTAGGAGCTGAGATATTTCACTGCTGCAGTTCTACACAGCTGGTACTTAATGGTGTCTTCGTAGTGTCAATACATAGTCTTTAGGGTCTGACCTCCATTTTCACTGAACAGCCCAGTGGTGGGCTCATGGTTAATCTACCTTGTCTGCCCGAGCGGAGTAAAGAAAAAGGAGCCACCACATGTGCCTGTAGCTTTGATGAGAGTGCCTACAACTCTTTCTATCTCAATAAACCCTCACAACATTACCTGGAGACTGGCTGGACAGCTGTCTTTAGGACTAGTATAAGCACAGCAATTTTTTTTCATGTCAGTAGCAATTCAGCAAATTTCAGGCTATTTTGACTATTGAATAATGAGATATCTTGCGGTCAAAGTTAATATTTAAATTTGCCCCGCATTTCCTTCAGGTGGCAAAAATGGAAAGCCTATTGAATTTCTGCAAAGAAAGGGCTGATACTCTGGGCAGCAGTAATGTGCTCACAAGGCAATCTTCCCGTTAGATTTAAATACTTCTCAGAAACAGGTCCTCCAGCCTAATGACAAAATAAATCATTTATCATTGCTTATGGGACCGATACTGTAACAAACTGTGGAGGGTTGTGAAACTGTCTCAGTCTTTGCATGTATACTTTCATTTATGAATGTGTGCAAGAATGTTCAAATGTGTACACAGACTTATAAATGTGTAAATGAATCTGTAAATTTACAAAGATTAAATGTGTAAAAACGTCTGAAATTACATGCACAAAAAACAATGTACAGTAAATGACCATTAGTGAAAGAAAGTAAAAATACTTGTAATATGCTTTTAAGAACGGTACAGCCAGATAGTCCTTAAATTCTACCACATTTATGCCTCTTAATTAGTCGTCTTTTTACATGCTATTCTCTTGTCATGTAAATTTGTGAGGCATTCCTTTTTTGATTTGTTTTGCCCTAAGCTGAGGCTCACAGGCTCATGATGAATAAAAGTATGCTTTGTACTGCTTTGCTTTGGCTGCGCCACAGTAACTGTAGGGCCTACCTACCACTAGGCAGCAGCCCCTTTTGATTTTAAGCATGTATAGCTGGGCAGTAATGGCTTTTTAACATTATGGCAGTGTGAAGAACTGACATCAACTGACAACTGCATATTAGAAAAGTGAGATGTTGAGTTGAGTGCTAAGTCATTAATTTCAACAAATCCGAACATGATACTAGACCACAATGATATAGGCTTCTGCCTCTTACTTTGATCCTTTGTCTCCTTTCAATCAAAGTTCCAATAGTAACTTGCTGTGAATTCTCAATGAACTGCTTAGTTCACACATTAGCTTATTTGGGCATTAGACAGATTTTGTACTATAAGGCTGGCATGGTATAAGTCTGACTCAACAAATTCAAACATTTGTGTTCACACACAGCTCAGCCACCAGATGACGACAAAATTTAGAAGGTTGTTTACGTACAATTTTGAGGTAGGCTACATTTACTTTACTTAAGTATTTTAATTTTTTGAAGCTTTGTACTTCTAATCCATTACCTTTTAGAGGGAAATGTACTTTTTACTGCACCACGTTTCTCTGACAGCCAGTTACCAGTGACTTTACAGATTAAGGTTTTGCAAAAAAAGACATTATCAATTTATAAAATCTGCTACCGTGTTATAGATGTAACTATCAAACAGCATATGAAGTAGTTAAAATATGCTCAGCCTCCACATTAAACATTTAAACACTAAAATTCGGCTTACATGTTAAAGCATCAGCAATAGTATTCCAATAATATGATGTATAAATATGATATATAAATATAAGATACCAATCTGCTCATAAAGTACTTCACTTTAACACTTTGGGAATGTCTTACTATCAATATTACTGTGCTTTTACTTACGTTTCGTGAAATCTTAAATGAGTATGAAGAGTATTTTTGCAGAGAGGTATTGTAACTTTTCCTCAATGAGTATTTCTTCCTTCACTGACAGAAATAAAGAGGGAATAGTTCAGAATGGTTTTAAATGCTAAAAAATGTCTTGCCAAAGCAAAGTGTTCAGGCAACCCATTATAAAACTAGACACATAAACATATAAAAAAAAGCAAATGTGCAGTGTCTACATACAGTTCAAACTCTTACTGCAAACTGTAAACATGGATACTGGAATAAATACTGTATTTATTTGTACATGCTACATATACATGTCTGTGTGCAGTAAATTGTATACAGCCTGCTTACATTTCCATTTGGCAGTGATGGATAATTTGTACATGTTATTAAACAATTTAGAATCGACACTAAACTGTAATATACAGAATATCATTTGCAAATAGGGTAAATGTTACGGTGTTGCAGCGTTTTTGCACAGGGATTGTTGTCTGACATCATGTGATGACATTGTTCTAATGTGTGGTTGTTTTGCATACGCTGTGCTGCAGCCTGGCTACTAGCAGGGAGAAGTTGAACATGATGTCCAGAGTGTGAGGGGTCTGCAGTGACTCTCTCTGACTCTGCAGGTGCACAAGTCCTGGATTATGGCCAGGTAAGCACCAGTGATCCTCTCTGCAGACTTGACTGTTGGATGCAGTCTGTTCTTGTCCTCTTTAGTTGCCAGTTCAAACCAGACTGTGACTGATGTGCAGAGAACAGACTTGATGATTGCAGTGCAGAGCTGGATAAGCAGCTCATGTGACAAGTACATCAAGGACATTCTCTGCTGGCCTGTTTTGATGATGGAGTCATTCAATGTTGGTCTCCCACTTCATGTTCTGAGAGTTTGTAGATGCCAGAAAGCTGATGGCTTTCAAGACCTGAAGAATTTAGATTGGTTGACACCATGAAAAAATTGGTGCGTGTGATTTCACAAAGGTTTATATGAGTGTGACTTTGTCAGATAAAATGACAACAAATTTTGGAACACAAATAAGCCAACCTGTCGACCAGCTCTGAGCAGGTGTGCTGCAGACTGTGTGAGACAAACTCATTCTTGGCACAGTGTATGCAGTGCGCTGCAGGATTAGCATTGAAACACCCTCTACTGTGCTGCTACTCTCACTGGGACAATTTGACGCAGTTGAGGAAGTAGTCTCAGTACCCTCTGTGGAAATAGCAGTTGGTGTGTTCACAGCCATGCACGGAGCCCTCGTTCTGTTTACTCCTTTACTGCCAAGAAAATGAACTTTAACACTCAGAAAATTCAGGATTGTTATCTCTTTATAATTTATTAGTAATTTCTTTAAAGAATTGTTTTTGTAAGGAAGTATGTACTTTGGAACAAAGTAGAAGAAAAGTTCCAAGACTGTTATTTCAGTTAATTTAGTTGTGTAGAATTTGATTTCCAGTTGAATTTCCTTGAAATTATTGCTTTATTCAAACCAAGTATTTATTCATATTGATTTATTCAGCAACGAACCCATACAGCATTTAAGAAGTGTAAATTACATGAACGCTGTCTCAATCATCCCACCATACCAGAGTGAGCCATTATATCCACTAGAGTCCTACTAAACATACCTTTATTTTCTTAAGGTGTTTTAAACTGATGGAATAACAAAATCTATGTGTTTATATGAAATTTGTATTTCAATGTCTGTATTTGCTCTATTTCTCGCATTGTGTAATTAGGTCTCTTCTGCCAGTGTCCCTTGGTTGGTGTCAGTGTTTAAAATTCTCTACTTGAAGGACAAGAAGAACAATAAAGGCTGATACCACTAGCAGTTGTGGTTTTTCTTATAAATTGCTGTATCTAACCCCTGTCCTTTGCTACAAATGCCTGATACAGCAGGAATCCAGTGGAGATTAGCAAAACCGTGTTTTAATAAGTAAAACAAATCCGACAATGAAGTTTGCTGTGCAAATCTATATATTTCAACTATTTCTCGGATTATAATGGGATTTCCTGTTTACTTATGGAGATACAGGTTTGTCGTGTTCAAAGAGGGTGTCTCTTTCCTTTAGACGTTCCTAAACAAAAGTGCAAACGGCCGTGGTCGATTATGTCTTTGTCTCACCCAACTGGCAGAATGTTTAAAGAAGTAAAATATAGAGTGTAAAAACTTGTATACCTGTCTTGCGTTGATTGACAGTTTTTGTAATGTAGATTATAAAGCCCCTGGGAAAGAAGTAATGGTTGAACAAGACATGAAACAAGCCGAGCTGATTCAACCTTTCAAGTTCTCTTTAAACCATCCTCCCACCACGCCCAAACTTTCCTCTTTCTGTTCTGAGTCAGGCCCAGCAGGGAAACCTTACCTTTAGCTGTTAAGCACGGGTGCTGGGTTTTAGTTTGTGCAGCTGTCGACTCCTATCTATGTGCCTATGTTTGGTGCCGGAGAGGATACTCCAGGGTGCATTAGAGAGGGTAGAGAGATTAGATACCGAGTGCTGATATCTCCCATCTCTCTCTCAATACGTCTCCTCTCTGCCGTCGTTGCCTGGCCCTGGAGAATAGGCTGGTGGAGGCAGCTTTTAAAGAGGCAGAGGAAGAAAGATGCTCCCCGTTGTGATTTCTGCAGGCCTCTTTCTTTCATTCTGCCTCATCCTTGGTCTGACTTCATCATCTCCTCTTCTGCTTTCTCTTGTGAAACGATCCTCCTCCAATGGCTGCTCTGCTGCAGAAAATACAAATACTGCAGTAATACCAAAAGAAATAAGAAGTCAAGGTTGTGTTATGTTTAATGACTAAAAAGTAAGTTATTTAGTAATTAGTTACATAGAAGCGTGCCTTTGCGCTGGAATTTTCTTGTTGCTGCATTGTTGGAAACATGGCAGCATCTCTACACTTTGTGCAGCAGTTTTCAGTGTCTGTTGGGAGCTGCTATAGATTCACATTGGAGATGGCTTTATTGATCGCTCTGTCTCTGGGGGTGAGCTACACACCTCAAGAAATCATTGACTGAAATGTTTGGTGAGGTGTTTTAATTGCTGTGTGCTGGTGCACTGTAATGGTACAAACAGGGAAATTGAGCTATTGGAAAGAGGCAGATGTGTGAGGAGAAACAATACATGCAGCATGTATACACGTAGCTGTGTACTGTAGTGTAATTTCTGCATGTGCATGTGTTTGATATGAGCCATGTTGAGTTTTTGTTGATTGTTGATTTTTGAAGCACAGATATTTGAACAATTTGTAGTCATCCTAACAGCGTGGCTCGAGCGATGTTGGTCAGTCAGGCTGTCCACTAGTTTCCTGACTGAAATATCTCAACAACTACCGGATCGATTGACATGAAACTGTGTACAGACATTCTTAGTCCCCAGGGGATAAATCCTGCTGACTTCGGTGGTTCACTTGCTTTTCCTATATGATCACCATGAGGTTGACATTTATGGTTTTTAGTGATAACTGCTGTATTGATTGCCATGAAATTTGGTATAGTTTTCCACGGTGCCAGAGGCTGGCTCTTATCGTGGTGCATCTGAACTTGTAGAGGGTCAGGAGTCCTGCATTCCATTTGACATTGGCCGGATAAATTCCCTTCTATACAGATTTCTCTCAGCTGCAGTGAGGCTGGTCTTATGCGTTTATCTGTGGTGCATTGTGAGTTGCTTTTTTTAATTGTCCTTAGTTTTAATTCCCCAAATAGCACAGCGATTTATGAGTTGCTGGATAATCCTTATAGCTATTTATTTATTTTTTTAGTATAATTGCCTTTATTTATGTTCATTCTTCCACCATGGAGGCTGAGTTACAAACTCCCTCTGAAGCAATTTCACGACGCCTTAATGCATAACAGTAGATATATTGTAGGTTGGTATCAGGCTGACATAAAACAATACATCCACTTGTTGTGCTATCACATATGATCATCTTACTATCACGCTTATCCACAAAGAGAACACACCTTACCCCCATCCATACCCTCTACAATACACACAAATACACACCCCAAATGTTGATGTCTGTCTTGTACAGTATTCCCCCGCTGGAGTTTGGAATACATTATTGTGCATTTAGCGCTGTTGTCTTAATATCTGCAAAAGTGATGACAGTCCCCTCAGCCTCACATGTACTCTGTGTTTATTGCCAATTAGCAGCTATTAGCATGCTAGCATGCTAAACTAAGGAGATCAACATGTCACACATTACATCTGCTGCACATAAGAATGTTAATATTAGCACAGTAAGCATGTTAGCACACTAACATTTAGTTAAAAACATTTATTTTTAAGTGTGGCTGTGGCAAAGTAGGAATGTTCTTCCCTTTATTGTACCTAAGCACTTGTACTGTAGCAATGATGCTCTTAGATTAACTTAAAAATGTTGATGACATCCAGCAGATGATTGTTTGGAGGTAAATGCATTTATTGTAAGTCACTTTGGACAGAAATATCTGCTAAATGAATGTAAATGTGCGCACAGCTGCAGCCAGAGAAGTTCTTTCTGGCCCAATATGTGTGGCAAAATGATACTCAAGTACAAGTTACTATCATATTAATAGATTTTAGGTGTGCGGGTCAGTGCAAAATAGCACGAAAACGGCACTTGTTATTTAAACTTTTTTTTTAATAATGTAGAGCAATTTGGTTAATCAGTCATAAACAGCAAAGAGTGATGTTACACATGAAAAATTGCTTATGTCAGCAAGCTAACTTTTTTTACCAACGCCATGTGTCTGTCACAGTATTCTTGCTCAGGAGTTTTTAAAAGTAGAGATCTTTGCGTTTTTTTCCAGAGGCACAACAAGTACTTCATCATGCCGTCAGTCCCCAGTAGAGCATTAGGCCTTCAGACTTGATAATGCACTGGGACCAGCCGACATTCAATTTCCTGATTATCCATGATTGGAAACTTGAGTATGTTTGTGGTTGTAGATACTGTTTGGCTTGAGTCTGGCAGGAAACCAACAGCTGGTAGAAGCAGGAAACGAGGTACGAAACTGACACCTACAACTCTATATGCTTTACAATAATTGTTCTGCCACAGCTCTTTAGAGATGTGTTACTGTAGTCTGCATGTTGAAAAGTTGTCTTTAATTCACTTTTTGGAATCAACTGTGAAATAACAGGCCCTGTGGGTGTACTGGAGAGCAGTGCTTTCTGTAAGTGAGGTGTATGCACAGCACAGTTTTAGGGTTGATTGGTGGGTCACTGGCTGCGGCTGGCTTGTGCGCATTGCAGACATGCCGAGCCCTCCCCAGCCACCCACCCACCTTTTCAGAATTACTCACTTCCTCCATCTATCCGTCTCTCTCTCTCCCTTCACTCTAATCATGGCCTTAGGGCCTGGCGAATGGCCGACCGAGGTTAACACTCCCCAGAGGAGAGAAGCAATTGTAAATGAGGCAGAGGTGAAGATGAGCGGGTGAAACAGGCAGATAAAAGAGATGAAGGATGAGGGGTACGTGTGGTGAGAACACCTTAAAAGAGACTGACACATGAGAGAGAAAGAGAGGGAAAGAGAAAGGACCAGAGTATTACAATTTGAGTCAGCTGTGATCTTTTTTCCTGGCTACTTCCTTATCTTTTCTGCTCTGGCATTTCACCCCTGACTACTCATTATTCTGATCAGTTCTAATGAAAAAGTTGTAACCTGCTCTTACTTTCAAATGTATGGACATATAGAAATGATAGGTAGAAGTGACTGAGATTGCAGAGCCACTCAATACTAGAAGAAGTTTTTTGCATGTCTGAGCATAAGTGTAAGTGTATTAGTTTAAATAGCTGAATGAGTGTACAAGTGAGCATCTACTTGTGCATGTGTATAATGATTTAGTGATTTGCTTTTCAAAAGATATATGATTTTCTAGGTTAAATCTGAGCTATTTAATCATGGTTAGAAAGCTTGTAAAAGGTCTAAATAATGTG
>JAQQZW010000002.1:6162294-6173636 GCA_029814745.1 Zanclus cornutus | reverse complement strand
TTTTGTGTTATCCTCAAACTGCTGTTTATTCCACCTCCTCCCACTCCAAGTTTTCTTCCTATCTAGCAGTGTTGGCACTGCAGATTGAGGGAGGGGAACCGGAGAGAAAGTGGCGTTAACAAGTGAAATTAAAAACCCATTCACTCTCCTCAGTCATCCATTTGGAGGCTGGCCAAGGGAGAAGCAGCTGTTTGACTGGCAATGGAGGAGAGCGACAGAGAGCGAGACACAGAGAGTGGAGAGAGAAAGAGGAGAGGAAAAAAGTGAATTCAGAAAGAGAGAAGGGGAGTTTTGAAAGGAATAGGATCATGCACTCTTCCCTTTTAACACCAGCAGTGGAATGGGCTCTTTTGAAAAGAAGCTGCCTAATAAAAAGTTTCTCTGCACTCTGAACTGCCGTTGGCTTCTATAATCAATTGCATCTAATGCTTCTTGTCCAAATGTCCGTATGAGATTTACTATGGAGCTTATCAGCAAATAGCTCATGCTTACACCCACATGGCACTTTCATTTAGTTCCCATTTACAAAACAATATGTTCTGATTAAGGGCCAAGATGCAACACATTTGCAGTTAAGCACCAGAAGTAAAGGTTGACATAAATGTAATCTTTACAACCAGGTGTTTGTTTTTTAGGTACTTGTCATTCTGTATGAACTTTTTTGTCTGCTACTCAGGTCAATGTCACAACAAATGCTCAAGTATTAATCAGTCATCATCTTTGACAAGAAATAGTGGGGAAGGTCTGACAGAATGATGAGTTTTATTCGTTCTTTAAAGAAAAGAGGAAAGAAGTCGGCTCTCTGTTCCATTTGGCACCTTTGATGGCTCCTAGAATTAAATGTAGCCATGCAAACAGTTTCGTTTTTACCTGTATGTACAGGGTTTTGTGAGATTTTTACGTTTGAATTTGGTGCTGCCACCCCACTGGGTTGGCAATACAAACAAGATCTTCTTCTTACGTGTGTCTTTATTTCTCAGTATCGATATACAATATGTCATTTTCTTGGAGATTCACTTGAGGAACAGTTTCAAGAAATAACTGGATGGAGGTCTGTTTCTGGTCAATTCAGTGAATTATCTAGCTGCAATGTCAAAGCAATTCATCAAATTGATGAAATATTCTTTTATATCCAATACAGTTATAAGTCAGTCCTGCTTATTGATTTCCAAAATTGCTCACACTGCCCAAATACAACAAGAGATATTAAAGGGATTGCTTCCTTAGCGTAAACGCTGTAGAAAAATCTCTGACCTTTTACAAATGTATTTTATCAGTGCCCTGTCCAACCTAATACAGTATTATGGAGGTGAATAAAATTTGGTGTCTGGTGCTCAAGGTGCTGCAAAATGACATTTGGAAAAACTCTGAAGCAAAGCTGTGTCGCTTGCTGTGAAGAGTTTTCGCAGTTCCACCAAACAAAGAGTTTCTGGGCAACTTCAACTTAAAAAAAAACACCATTTCCACATTAAAATGTCTAAAACAGCTAAATCTTTGGTGTATATTTAGTTGATTTTAATACCTATGTTATCCCAAATGTTTCCAACAACATTCAAGCTCAGAGAAAGCAGTGATTTTTGTCCCCTGTCACTAATTGGTGGGGTCCGAGAGTGAGAAAGGAAGTCGGTAAACATGACCAAACATAATGTAAATAAAACTTTAAAACATTACCTCGTCAGTAAGATTGATTTCATCTTCAATGGTGGCTTGTTAGCAATGAAATAAACAAATCCCATGATCCCACGCTACTTAATGACGTCATCAAACTACGTCATTGTTTTGATTAAAAAGTCCTCTGGAGGCAGAAATTACATATTGTGCGTGACAGATACGTCAAAACCTCATTATGGAACCCTGAGATTCTTCTGCAAGTGGTGCAGTTCTAAAATCATGCTTTTCAGGGCCTTATACTGCTTTATTTCGTGTCGAGGCACCACAGCGAGGACGGTGTCCCCTTCCATTTTATCTGCACTGGTAAGAGCTCTTGGCCGAGATTGCTTCTGGTGTGTCATCATGCAGTATGACAGCTCTCTATCCACCTGTTATTGCTGCTAGATGCTTGTCATTGGCGAGCCCTCCTGAACTGTGAGCGTGGAGTCAATGTAATAATCTCCTTTGCCGGTGGGTTGCCAGATAAACACTTTGCAGACACACTGCCATACCAAGAGATGCAATTCACTCCCAGTTGAGAAGACCCCATCTGGAATCTGCCATTGATTTTTAGTCAAAACGATTTTTTTATGGCCATGAAAACAACCCCTGTGTGCCAGCTTCCTTAAAAGGGGGATCAAATTCTATAATCTTTGTCAAAATCAAAGGCTGCACACTTCAGAGGGACTGAATCAGCAGAGAAACACACAGAGTGCCCGCGCCAGAGCTAAAGCAGCGAAAAAAAAAGCTTTGCACTCACTTTGCTGTCCAAACTCATTTTAACTCCTGTCTTTCTTCTCCCTCTCTGTCTTTCTAGTGAGTTTGCAGTGGTATTGTGTTTCAAGAGGAAACTGGAAGGACAAACGGATATTAATATCCTTTCATATATGAATCTTTGCATACAGACAAAAGAGAGACTAGCATGACTTACTGACTTATTTTCTAAAGCTGTGTTTTAACTTGTTTGTCGAGTTGCAAATACAAAAGGGGCTTCTTTGTATTGCTGACTCTCATCAAGCCTTTTTTCCTCTGATTCTGCGCTGCCTGGAATCAATGAATATACAGTGGATCACGTATTTCACTTTGTGTAAAGTGCTGTGTTTCCATATTGCGCTTGATTGCCATTTTCTCCTGCCTGTGTTTTTGCATAATGATCAATGGTGGGCCTTTTGCTGAGCCAGTAGGAATACGATAGTTTGTTGGCTGAGGTTAAAATTGAAGTCATTCCTCGGGCATTCAGGTGTAACATTACATGCTTTTAAATCTTATCAAATCAGAGGCTTTACTGACAAGGAGTAGCAGAATATATGCAGATGTATGGCAACAGGAATAAAGTGGACAAGGGTAGATGACTTGCTGTAAACAGTAATTTAATACTTTTTGTTCTCGGTGAAGGCGAATTATAATTCAGAGAAGCTATGCAAATGCAAAGGCTATCTACATTTATTCTGAGCCTGAGCCTTACTTTTAATATTTTGAATAAATAGTTCTTATTTATTATTATTAAATTACTATTAATTTTCTAAAACTTCTTATGATATTCTGGTTATGTGATCATATTGTTGACATTTCACTTTGTTTAATTTGTCACGCATTTTTTTTTCTGTGTACTGCTATCACCTGACTCTTTCATCATATCTCAGTACTTCATTTATGGTTCTGATTATGTAGTTGGTAGCATAGCTGTCAACGAGCTGCCTCTTCCACTTGTAGCTGGAAACCACAGTGTTCTTAGAGACAGGTGATAACCGTATTCGTGGTAGGCCTACTGGTTATCCAGGATCACCAGAATTTGTTTTAGTGAACAAGTAACCCAATAGGAGGCTGAATCCTCGGAGCATAAGTTAGTGATATGGAGCTATGGTGCCAGCCAAGTTCTACAAACTTTTTTTTTCTCACCCCTGAAAAACTCTAAAATAATTAACTCAAATTCAACAAGCGGCATGCTGCAAACAATCGGTATTGGGAAGCTTACTTTGAAATGAAATAGGTTACATAGTACTAGTAAGGTAGTAATAAGTTAAGTCATGTTAGAAGTTAAGTTAAATGAGTGATATGTCATAAGTAAAATGTAAACTAATGATGGTAAAAAAGATAATGACGCGTCTCCAGCTTCCACCATTGTACAAAAATTAAACATAGATATTCTTGATACTATTGCTGTCTTGTGCATTGTCGTTTGGAGCCAGAGTTTGGGCAGTTATTGAACTGCAGTATCAAAGTGCCACCCATACACCCGCCTAACTCAGTCGCGAGTCAGGGTCAGCTGTCAGTAATGACATTATATCCCACTTTTTATTAGCATTAAATTAATAATTTAAACAAAACTTATCAGAAAATTGAACACTTAAACATACACTGGCATTACAAGAACTCCCTAAAATGACAGAAACCATCTTTGGGCAAAATTTATTTGACATATACTTGAATTATTTAATTTGACCAATGTCCCATTTGTCAATGTGGAGGGGGCAGGGAATTATGACCTATACTGCAGCAAGACACCAGGGAGCGATCTGGAGGTTTTAGCCTCACTTATTAGGAGCTTCTCATCTTATGTCATCTTGTCATCTTATGTAATGTCCCATGCTTATGTTTACAAACAGATATAAAAGGACAACAACAAGAGACAGATCAGTTGCACTTTGGACTCTGAAAATATTAATATAATTCAATCATGTGGGCTTAAATTGCATTGAGGTAGGCTACCTCAAAAGACAAGAAAAATTGTGACTATAATAAAAAAAAATACTCTAAAAAAGATGAGGAAAATTTCTCGTCTTGAGGTAATTAGTGGAATTCATGTTATCCAAGTAAGGTGTATGTTTTATCTGTCTTTCATTCATTGTAGTTTAGTTGTTTAATTGTTCTATAAATTTGTAGGCTACATAAAACTTAATCAAGATTTAAGGAGAGACAGTTTTTAGTCCAAAAATGCTGAGTTTTTTTATGAAATCATTTCATACTTTTTTCAACTATTTTAGGTTTCGTTTCATTTTCTAGCACGTAAAATTGATGAAAACAGAAAAACACGATGACACACTGTATAACTGTTCAAATGAGACAGAGAAACCGAAGGAAGCCTCCAGGTACATGTTCGGCCGAATGAAAAGGAAAAAAAAAAGAGGATTTAAAAAAAGAGGCATAGGTGAATTTGGCACAAAAACAAATCTCATTAAAGGGTCTAATGTTATGAAAGGACAGCGACAAAGTTTGTACACTAATGTGAAGCACCTGAAATAAAAATATCTACGTGAAAATTGACTCACAAATACTTGTGTGCATATCAGAAAAAAAGTGTTATGCTGTCGTGAACAGCACATTAGGCTGCTCCACAAGTCGTTTGTTGTTTGTTGTCTTTTCCATTTCATAATTATTCAATGACAACGTTACTGTAATTTTTTTTTAGAGCTTCCAATTATCGTATCTCCCGTAATTATTGTTTGAGGACATAAATGGTGAAATGACTTATTTTTGTTGATGTGCACAAAATCCAAAAATAATCCTTTCAATTAAAAAAAAACTCATGTTTATTAGCTGTTGCAAACAAACAGTTCTTACTGTAGCTGCCTTAATATCCTGACAAGTTTAATACATAAAACCAAACAAGTACTTTAACATGCAGTTTTGATCCATTTTTAACCTCTTTAGTAAACACTATTTATCATAAATCCTCTGGTAATAACCAAACAGGCGTAGAATAAGTATCTGTCTTACAACAGAGCATAACAGAGCAACAACTATTCAGATATTGTCTGACTTTGTGATAGAAATGCAATGAGACTAAAGGTTCTTACCAGAGAGAAAACTGTCGCCACTGCCTCCTCAATTGCTTTTAATATAAACATGCTTACAGATATGTTGCCAAGGCCAGTGGCAGCACAGTAGCCAGGGGAAGTAGGAAGGATTGCTACCACACAGCTTGTATGTATAGTTACCTCAGCAGTGGCCATTGCAAAAAGTACTGAACACACTAACGAGTAATTCCCACCACCAAATTCTGATAATTCATGTTGCGCAGATTTCTGTTTTCTGAAGTGAAATGCGTCAAAATGTATTATTCCCTCTTTTTTATGAAGGTGATAGCCTGATCTGAAAAACTCACTGTCAAGATGGAGAAGAACAGATGGGTATTTTCGCTGCTTGCCCTTTGCTTTGTACGACTGTATTCAGAGTTTATAATGCCTCAAGTTTTTCATCTTCCTGCCACGGCTCGCCGTGCAACCATGGCAACCGCAGAAATCACAGAGAGTGAAACAAAACTGATATCTGAGTTCCTTGAACAATTTGTGTAACATGTATATTAATATCAAATTTCATGACAATCAATCTAAAAGTTGTCACGTCGCTGAGATCCATAAATGTAACCCAATTTCGGTGATCAAAATAAAGTCAGGGTAGCACCAAAGTCATAAGAATTCATTCTCTGGGAACCATGAATGTCTGTTAAAAAATTAAATGTTAATTCATTTAATTGTCGTTGAGATTTTGGACCACAGAGCTGGACTGACTAACATACTGACAGATTAGTATGCCGGGTCAGCTTCCTAAAGAATATTGAGAAAAAAGTACTTACATACACTTGAAAAGTTGTTTCAGTGTCTGGGAGCACAATTAACCGTCGTTGAATTAACAGTTTTGTACAAAACTAATGGTCTAATCTTAGTCAGTCTAAAACAGCATTTTAACTGTTGCAGATACGTTAAGAAAAGCCACAAAAGACAAGAATGTGATATTATTGACAAAATTTTAGAGCTATTCAATTATAAAGACTTCTTAAAATCAACCTGATAAGTCATAATAAGACTTCTCTATGTTTGATAAATTTCTATGGCACATTTTTAACATTAAATAAATAAAAGTTGTGATACCTTGATAATCATACTGATGAACTTGCTGTTCCTCACTGAAATTACGCTGGTATAAGATGAGTTTTTCTTATGTATTACTGAAGAGGATACACATTCAGAAGTGACTTCATAATCAGCCTTTCATTCCTTTCACTATCTGCCACTGCCACAAACCTTCAACTCATTTTGTGCATCAATAACAGCTCTCTCTTTTTTCTTTGCGCTATAAAGCCATTACATTTCATGTCAGATCTAGTTGTATAAAACAGAGTGAAAAATGCAGTGTAGAGCCTGGTTTTCTTTGTCTAAGATAATAATACAAATGTCTGCAAAATGAATGTGGCACTTTTTATTGATATCCACCTTTACGTCAATGAACGATGGTCTTGAAAATCATGCTTGACAAAAAATGAGAATTAGGCCAATCATTCAACTTTTATTTTAACATATTTATCAAGTAATAGAAAAAAATACATGTGCCCTTGCCTTTTTTGGGTTGCTGTGGATGAGCGGAGGATTAACTGACTGGAGAGAGTGACTTTAAATCCCTTCCAAAGCACAGTGGTACTAACAAGGAGAATGGCTAAAAGAAATATTTAATAATTATGTTTATTTAACTGTTAGGATTAGAAAATCAGGGAGTTGTATGTGTGTTTACCTAAGCAGCAACATTGCAAAAACACCTGAATACACACACAACTCCTTCCCAGCACTAAATTCTGACAAATCATGTTGTACAGACACATGAATATTTTATGAATATTTGGTGAGGGCAATGTTAACTGTGACATTGTCAACAAACTTGTCTAGCAGATTGTTAACAATGTTGAAAGAATTGTAGCAGGAGTGCTAAAACTGAGATTGAAACCAAATCCTTTTATAGTCCTCTAAATATCTTACTGTCTTTCTGTGCTGTTTTCTGCAGTTGTAAAATGGGTCAAAGTGTATTCTACTCTGTTTTTTTACAAAGGTGACAGCTTGAGCTCTAAAACTCAATGTCAAAATGGAATGGTGCAGAAGGATGTTTTCACTGTTGGCCTTTTGCCCTCATAAAGAATTCATACTCCCACTGGAATCAATGATAGATATTTAATCTCGTTTCTCCGCGAGTAACCTTTTGATAACCTGGGATAAAAGCAAGCAGTGTGACTTGTAGTTCCTTTGAAAAATAGAAAATAAAAAGATAAATGCTAAACCATTTTTTTTTACAATATAAGACAGCATGTCCTCCTGCCAGTGTTCATGGACTCGCTTTGCTTCAGAGGTGAGTTTCTAGATCATTCCAGCCAGCCAAGGAGGAAGAAAGAGTCCCACAGATCCCAGTATGCACACCAGTACAAACATCCAGAGGAATATCCTGTCAATGACCATGGCCACATACTTCCAGTCCTCCTTAACCTAGCAGAGAAGAGACACAGCAGTGAGGGACATTTCAAATTTCACACCACACCACCTTTCTTTTCACCAGCTGTCAGTTTTCACCCTTGATTGATTTCTCTCGAATGGCTGATTTTTCCATTATGAGGGAGCTATCTCCTAAATGTCAGTCAATCTTTGCTTGTCTTTCTTATGAAAAATTCAAGGTCAAATTACTGATGTCCCATTGTTTTAAAGACAGGCCTTTTCTGGCTAGAGATAGAAAGTGCATTGTAGTGTTGACAATGACTAGTGTCAATGAATGCAATAACTCCCACTACTGATTTTAGAATGACTATACAATTTTTTTTAACTTCTCCTCCCAGTGCACAAAGACTCAGTTACGCAGTTATTAACACTGAATCAGCACTGTACACTTAAACCTTTTCGCTGCTTAGCAGTTTCCTAATTCAAAAAAATTCCCTGATATATTTCAAAGTAGTAAAGAAGAGTCATTTAACTTTTCTACACTGTCCAAACTAAAGACCAGCAATATGACACATGAACAACATGGGAGCTGTCACGTGTATGATGGTAATTTGCTCTGGTGTTCTTTAATTATGTTATTTTATTTATTTATTCATATTTGAACAGATGATTGTAGCTTGAATATTCCATTATTCGAACAGTGGCACAAATTTAAAATAAAAGATGACAGCCATATCACATGTGCTGAAACTGGGAGTCTACTTATGTCCAAAAATATTAAAACAGAATCTGAAAAACTCATTTAGGCATCATTAAGCTGTGGGAAGCTCTTTTTTCAAATATGAGCTCTATATAAAGATTTAGAAACTGTTAAGTCATTACCAAGATTTACTGGTCAATAAAGATCATCTCACTCAACTCACTGAAAAATCTGCATCTTCTGCCCTGAGATGATCGGCGATGTACTGAACTCCCTCTATGGCCCGTTGCATAGCTGGAGAAATAGTTGGAACCACGGTGTCTTGTTGGGTACTTGCGTCTTTAGTGGATTCTGCTAGTGGGGTTTCTGCTGGGTGATCTGTAGGGGCTTGTTTCTTCACCGGCCCTGCAATCCCAATGACCCCAGGCCCTTCATCATGCAAACAGCAGTACTGGAAGCTGCGGGATCGACATCGATGCCCAACTCTCTGAGAAAGCTCCTTCTGTTGGTCAAACATTTGCTCTACACTGAGGGAGCGGCCGTTTGGGGCCAGCGTATTTGGTTCTTCCCTAGACAGGCTGTGAAGTGGACCCAGTGGCAGAGTGAGGGGTAAGGACATTTGGGAAGAAGATGAGGCAGCAGAGTTGTGTCCACGTAGGGTTTGTTTGTCTGAGAGAACTGAATACTGACCAGATGTGGGCCGGCAGAAAAAGTTGGCCTTCAGAGATTGAACTTCCTCTTTGCAGTCCTTAGGAGGTGAAGAGGGCTGAGAAGGTGAGCAGACAAGGATGCTTGGACTGTCGGATGGACTCTTTAAGAGTGTATTCTCAATCTGGCCCAGCTGTCCCAACCCTGTCTCTAACCCTGTCCAAAAGGCCTGTGAGTTACCTGTTGCAGATACGGTGGTAGGACGGTGCATCATCTCGATAAGCTTCTTGCAGTGCTGCTTGGCTGTGCCTGGTGGACGCTTCATAAAGAGGACTCGGGGCACCACGTCCAAGAATACTCTCCGCACCCACTGAGGCATGCCATGGGTTTGTGGTGATCGGTGATGTACGTTTAACACGAAGACGGTAATGATGATGGAGAGCGTGACAAAGACCATGGTGAACAGTAGGTATTCACCAATCAGTGGAATTACTAGCGATGTGGATGGTATAATCTCTGTGATCAGCAGGAGAAATACTGTTAAGGACAGTAATACCGAGATACACAAGGTGATCTTCTCTCCACACTGTGATGGCAAATAAAAAACCAATACAGTCAAACAGGAGATAAGAAGACAGGGGATGATGAGGTTGATGGTGTAAAACAACGGAAGCCTCCGGATGATGAAGTAGTAAGTGATGTCTGCGTAGATCTCTGTGCAGCACTCATACTTTTTGGTATTGTACTTGCCTACTGCATTGACAATGACCCACTCCCCGCTCTCCCAGTAGTCCATCTGGTCCACATCACTGGCCATGCTGATCAGATCGATCTTGGCGCGGTCATAAGTCCATGAGCCAAACTTCATCTTGCAGCTTTGCTGGTCAAAAGGAAAAAAGGTGACATCAATACTGCATGAAGACTTGTAAATGGCCGGTGGCATCCACTTTATCCGACCATCATGGAACAGATGTGCCTTCGTGAGGTGAGTCACTGCAAAGTCTCCATCAGCGCTGCACATAAAGAACAGGATGTAAGAGGACTGAAAAGTGGAAACATTTTTTTAAATGCTCTTCACATTGTGGCCTTCATCAAAAGTTGCATTGTAAGATTTTTCTCCTGGCAAAGTTCTTTGAGCAATACTTTTGTGATCATTAGACTCTTAACTTAAGTGGACCTTGAATCTCAACTCCAGATATACTTTTACATCACCTTAAAAATATTATCCAAAATATAGAAATGCAAAACAATAATCATTTTTAATAGTTATTATCTATGATTTTTTCATCCCTCTACATTCTGCTCAAATTTTGCAAAGACAAAATCTTTGTTTATATATGTGTACAGTGACACTCATATTTACATTTACTATCAAGCAAATAAAAGACTGGATGTGCCAAAATTCTTTCAAATTAACACAATAAAACAAAAGTGAAATTTAAAGTCAGTGCTTACTGAAGGCTGTCATGGCGCAAATATCCCCATCCTCCCCTCTTTCATCTCCTGCCTTTATAACCTTATTAGTTTTTGCTGTAGCTAATCCTCTCGTGTCATTACTGCTCTGCCATGACACACCTGAGCATCACTCATTACTTCCTGCCTCAGCTCAACATCTGACCCGGTCATCTGCCCACCCTTGTTGCAATTAGCTTCAGTACATATAGAGATTAGCAACCAGTCACTCTGTGCTAGATCTTCTATGTTGCCTTTGTCCTGTTCTGCCTGTAGGTGTTCTGAACATCTGCCTGCCATAGCCTTTGGGATTACTTACTTGTTCCTGAATGTAAGCCAGTATTTTGACCTGGTAAAGACTACTGAAGGGCAACATACACACCAACACACATGCTAGCCATGTTATTTAGCATCATGGCCAATGTTGCCCTTAAGACTGATCCAGAATGGCAGTAAGGTGCTGCAGGAATGAGTCCTAAAACCCTGAAATTAGTTAGCATTGTTGAACTTTCAGTTTTCTTGTCTCAAGGTCACTGGGTTTTTTGACTAGGGATTTCAGTTAGATTCCTGAAATAAGGTCAGTGGTTAACACAAACTTAAGAGACTTTCATGTTTTGTTCTAGGACATAAAATACATCAGTAAGTACTCCTCTAATTATTTTTGAAGCTTTCTTTTGTGTCTTAAAAACGGTGGTTGC
>JAQQZW010000002.1:5846441-5865129 GCA_029814745.1 Zanclus cornutus | reverse complement strand
GTGTGTGTGTGTGTGTGTGTGTGTGTGTGTGTGTGTGTGTGCGTGTGTGTGCGTGTGCGTGTGTGTGCGTGTGTGTGTGTGTGTTTGTGGATGTGGATTACTAACACTGTGAGGACATTAAACATATTACACAGTCACATTGTGGGGACTTGCCTTCCTTATTGGTACAAAACGCAGGTCCCCATAATGTAAATCATTAGGGCGACGACTTGAGTTAAGTAAGGGTTAGGCGAAGGTCAGGGTGTTTCCAGGAAATGACTGTAATTCTAGGTAATGTCCTCTGAAGTGATGGAAATACGACTGTGTGTGTGTGTTTGTGTCTGTGTGTGTTGAGTCACTCAGAGCTGATAATTTTATGAGAATGAGGCCCTCCACAACTTTAAATGATCAAAACCGCATCCTATTGTGTAGTGAAGCAACAACAGTTCTCGTTCACAGCAAAGGTTTTCGGATAAATAAAACATTCACAAAACTTTCATAAGCATCTCTTCTGACCCACATTCAGCTGATTCTCAACACATCTTTGCTTTTCTGGTTCCAGAATGTTTTGGCATATCAAAAAAGTTCTCCTCTATTGAGCAAAATGTCCCCTTGATATTTAGATACAGTAAGCATCAGGGAAAGCTTTATCCTGTCCTGGCAAGACTTCAAACACACTTGGCCAGTCTGTGTCTTTTACGATTGAAATGCAATGACTTTTACAGTATGACACCGGGAAGGAAATAAGTTATGTTTCCAAGCTACACTCCTCTCTCTCCTACTGTATAGAGATTTGTAAATTATGGCTTCCTAGAATAAAGACGTATTTTGCGACAGAAAAGGGATTTGGATCTGGATTTAGGTTTTGAATTCTATTGGTACAAGTTCAAAAAACTGCATTTTTCTGTTTAGAGATATCACCACGTAATGATTAGCAATAACATGTTAAAAGGTTGGTTTACTTGAATTACAGAACAGCATATTTTCTCATGTCCTCTGGAGATATCTAGCCATACATACATTGCCATTAAGCTAAAAAATCAACAGCAACATCTCTTTTCATTAATGTCCTGCTTACTGTGGATATGCCACAGACCTCAGTGTGGTCAGTTTTTATTTGAACTACTCACTACTGAAAAAGATTCCATCTAATAACCATTGACATTATGTTGACAAACAGATTGGATCATGTCAAATCCCAATCCAAATTTCGTTACTGAACACCAAAATGTGGTGAACAACACTGCAGTGTATCACTGTTGTATAACTCTTCTTTCTGTCATGTTATTTTTTGGCTTGACAGAACAGAGGCAGATACGAAACAAGGGGAGACAGACAGGAGTATAACATATGACAAATATCCACTCCCGAAAATCGAGCTGGGGCAGTGCAGTCATCACCTTTAAGATACCTACCATTCTCTCTCTGTATCTATTCACTTTCTCTGGGTGCAGGCAGCTACAACCCTCCATAACTCTCACTTGCATAAATTTGTTAGCATACCAATGTTAGCATTAAGCTGGCAAAGTATAGCTGAAATTGACAGCTGAAGCTGATGCATAACAGCTGAGTCTCATTTATATTAAGCTAAACCGTTCAAAGAAAGACCTAGACTGAAGTAAGTAGAGTTAAATAGTCAAAAATTCTCCACATAGCAATGTGATTACTTGTTTTTACTAGTGAAGAATGTGAAAAGGGAATCAAAGTGCAGCATTTTTTCATACATTCACGTGTTTATTTCAAAACAGACATGATGATGAATTATATGTCAGCATCATGTCTGACCTTTGCATTACATTTATCAAGTTTTTTAGATGAGACAAAGAGGACTGAGGATTGAAAACACTAAGGCAGTGAGTTGCAAACTATCAAAATACCCATTGCAGTTGCCATTAAAGGGGGACAAGAAATGTCATTGATGGAACTTTTAAAGTATCAACCTGTAAGTACACCTGTAGACTGGTTTAGTTTGTCAGGAATGTCCGTGCTTTGCTGCACCTTTATTGTTTATTCAACTTATTATCAGAAAGAGTTCACTGAGAAATATATGCTTATGAACATAATTAGTCAAGACCAACTGCAACCAGACATCACATGAGGGACAAGTAAAGAAAAGCATAGTGGACCGTTGCAGTTTTGTGGTATGATCCCTGCACTTAAACCATTACACCAAATGAGCACAGCAAGCAGCTGCATTGTGTTGCGGCTGTGCTGTGGCTCAGTCACAGTCTCAATATTCAAGGGTGTTATAATATTCAGTAGTCTAAAGTTGTTTTGCCAACATTTTTTGCACAAAGATCCAGTGAACACACAAGCACAGCTAGAATGAAATCGAATCATAAGCCAGAACCAGAGTACATCGCGTATGCCCCCTTTCTAAACTGTAATATGGAAAATCTTGGTACTCATGTGTTGATGTGCATACATGTTACCATGGTTACCACATGACCTCACATAATAAGATAAATCTCTTACACAGAACACAGATGGATTTCGCTTTTACACCACACATAAACCATTTTTGCTGTGTGTGGACCAGCTGAAATGAAGGGCTTTTGTCTGGTTGTTTATTCCACACAACAGTCATCGGCGGAGGCATAATGAAAGAAAATCCTTAAATAAAGAACTTAAGGCAAAACAAAGGAGAATAAAGATCTTAAATGCGGAAAAAATGCTATGTGTATAGAAAGGGAAGCCTTCAAGCTGGAAAATGAAGAGATGGCCATGATGAGAGGCCTACATTCAAAAAGTCAGACATACACAGGATTAGAGAGGCTTTCCAGTTGGAGAGAGAGAACACAAAAAAAGAAAGAGAAACCTTCAACAAAGAACTTGAATACACCGTATGAAGGGGAAAGCCTTTGATGCTGAAAGAGATGCTATGATTGATGACAGAGAAATGTTCAAGATAGGAGGGAAAAGATGGCAATGATGAGAAAGGCTTTCATTCAAGAAAAGACAGACATATAGAGGATGAGGTAGGCTTTCCAACTGAAAAAAATAACAGAGAAAAAGAAAGAAAAGCCTTCAATAAAAAGACATGATGATGCAGAGGAAAAATGCATCAATGAAAGAACAAAAAAGATCAATCAAAAAGGCCATTACATCCCATGCTGTCAACACGTCAGACAATACATTTTCCAGCTTTAAAACCTTTGGGCCTACATGGATGAACTGCAGCTGCACCAAGAAATAAATCTTAAAGATGCACAAAGAAACAGAATCAGTCCAATGAGCCTCCATAAGCGTTCAATTAAATATTCCAATTAAGTAGGTTACAAATAAAAGTCTTTTCTGTCCCCTATTAAAAAAGTCCAACACAGTATTTTGGGTCTTAAAAAAATCATCATTTTAAGGGAGTAAGAGAAAAAACTCAGCAAAGTTTTTCTCTAATGTATTTATTACCAATATTAAGGACAATACAGTACTGTTACAAGAAAAATTACCTGTCAATAATTGCAAAATATGGCAGGTTTGTTATAGCAAGACCAATAAGTTGGTATATTCAGATCTGCCTCAAAGCATCATGTCAAATAGAAATTTTCATTTTTCGTCCGCTGTAGCTAATCTTGCTGGTTAACAGATTAATCCTGTCACCACAGATTTTACACACAATATGGTGCAATTTCATCAAGTTTTCCAACTCTGCCAAAACCAAAATGGAGCTACAGTTGATTTTTGGCATTTTCATATTTCCTTTTTGTTGCTTTACTGTTACAGTGGAACAGTTACACTAGATAGCTGTTGAAGGACAAGTTTTGTCAGCAGAGTACACTTCAACTGGCATTTAAAATCACCATGACGATGAATAAAAGCTTTTATTTCAGTTAGCTGTGCTCCGGGTTGACAAAATGGATTACATCGTGCCAAAATCTGAGAATTGCAAAGTCCATTTAAGCCTCTAAACTGAGCTTCACATTCAGGTTAGCCTTAACACATTCATTTGCTTTGCTTGACGTAGGATCAATGTCATTGTTGAAAAGCATGCAGTCAGCCTCTAGTTAGGAGAGACATCCTCAGCCAGCATTTAGATTTGTGTTTGGAGAGGACATCACAGTGCTTGCAAAGATTCAAACATTCACATAGTTTGTCTTTGTATTTTATACTAAACCAACAGTAACTAAAAGAGTATGAAGCCCAGAGAGGAAACGAGCTCTGACTCCTAGCTCAACTCCTGCCTTTCCCTCAGGACACAGCACTGTAAGTTATAGCCCCCAGAGACTGTTGGGAAATAGGAAGTTTGGAAATCCAATCAGATTGTAGACAGTGTATACACAGTGGCTAATGGAGTGAAACAGTTCAGTTCACAGTGTAAAATGGTCTGGTCCTCATTCAAATATCACTTCTTCTTCCATTCATTTAATTTTAACACATGTAAGAAACGTTATATCATAATAGTGAATAAAAACATGTTATGTTTTCGCTCATTTACGACAATTCATATCCACTTCATATTGTTGCTGACCATTTTCCAGAGAGTGCTGTATTACCGCTGGATTATAAAAATAAATTGTGGTATGATGAATGAGGAGGACTGCTTTTAAGATTGTGAGCAACATGTGTAAGGAGAGGTAGGAGTCCAAGAGTGAAAAAAGAGGAGAAAAAGGAGAAATGCACAGGGATACAGAGGAAGAGGGAGGCTTTCTGCAAAGGCAGATGAAAAACATCAACACAGAAGAAAAAAATAGCCTGTGAGAAATCAGGCATCAACGCAATGCAAGGCAGCACATACCAAATATTTGCCGAGTCATCATCCAACCTAATCTCACTTTTAAACCTGAAAGGATGAAAATAGCAGCTGAGGCTTACAGTAAAATAGAGTAACTGAACACAGCAGCATATTTAAAACACAAATATTGGCTAAAACTTAAAACTTCCTATCAAATGCCTCCAGAATGAACTGGCAGCCTATGGCAAACATTTCTTTGGCCATGAAGTAAAGTTTAAATCAAACATAAATGAAATGTCAATAAGCAGAAGGGGCCCCATTTATCTGCTACAAACTAGCTTATTAAGTGAAAGCTATAGGTGGGACCCAAAGGAGTTCAGTGCAGGGTGCACATTTAGTTCATCTTTAAACTTCTCACACAATAACACCAGGGGTCGAACAAATAATAATGCATTTGAACATATTCATACATTCATATATGCACACACATACACATACATTGATAGCACTGCATGTAACCTTTGGCATCCTTTTTCATTAAACTCAGCAATGTGGAGTGTGGGAGGAGAGAGAGGGAGATCTAATTTGAGGATATGAGAGGAAACAAGGAAGTTGAGATGGGACCTTTATGTGTGTGTAATTGGTCTATGGAGGAATTGCCAACATGCGCACCACAGGTGGCCACAGGCCCTGCCTAAATAGCTAACCTTATAAAAGTCATTAAGGCCTCTTAGACATGCTGTGGGAGTGTGTGTGTACGTGCGCGTGCATGTGTGAGCAGGTGTGCATATATAAGAATGTGTGTGTTGCTCGTAGACCAGAAACAAGATGCTGCTTTCTCTTATTTATCTTATCCACTGCACAGCGCACGTCTGTGTGAAGACATCTTTGCTCACCATATGTAACTGTGATCGAATGTGAGTAGCAGATCTCACTAGGCACACATTCTATGATTCATATAACAAACACTCTGTCTGTTCAAAATACCAGAAATATGATCATTTAGCCAGAACCACAATGGAGAATTAATTTCCAGTATGGCTGATCAACCAGGGAAAGTCACCTGATGTGGTAACGGTCAGTAAACCTGTCATTGATCAAATATCGGCACTTCTTTTTTTCCATATAAAACTTAGTTTTTCCTGGCAAAAGTAGAATGGGAAAGAGATTACAGTCATTGAAATATTTTCTTCTTTGCTGAATATAACTTTAAGCCTGTCAATAATCAGGACTTGCTAACTTTGTTAAAGCTGCATAAATCTTTTTTTTGGCACTTGGGGCAGCTGTACAACTAAAAACACAACATTGTTATGTTATCACCGTATAAAGTTGATATGGTGCAAATGTTAGAAAACATTTTTGTATTTACACATCCAGCAGACATACAGCAACATTATCATTTATTTTTGAGCGTCCATTCACTCTCTTTTTAGCTCTATCTTTGTCTCCACCGGCTGATGCTGGAAGAATTTCTTGTTTTACTAGGTTCACCACGTAGTTGCTGACTTTGATTATCTGTTATTCAGTTCTGGGCAGGTAGTGTTCAGTGGGGTTACAAAAACTTTGCTGCTAAGCATCAGCTGCCTGTCTGTTGTGGGTGGAAACGAGCTGATGAGAGTGGGAAGAGTGAACGAAAACACTGATGCTGCGGGACATTTAACCATATCGAAAGCTGAGTCGGGTGATCATTCTTTGTGAGTTTGTCACCACAAGCGACATGTCATTTTATTTAATGTCGACAAAAAATACTGTAAATAATTGTTTTATTTATTTATCTGAAATTAAATACTCTGCTTGTGAACCAGCAAAAGATATGGCTTGTCTGAAAGGTCTTTTCACATTTTACAAGTTACACTGAGATTCCACTGGATATGGCTTCACAGTGTCGCAACGAGGTTCTGTTCCGTCCGCCACGTGGCTTCCAAGCTCACTAAGGGCTTTTCAGGAGAGGAGTGTTGTGCCTGGTGGTTTGCTCAGATTTTGCCGCTTTGGTCATTTTACATGTTTAGTTCGTGTTGCTACACAGCAAAATGTTTTCTTTTTGTCTGTTTAGTGTCTGTTAAGTGATAGGATCTGATCAGGAGGTACACATTTATTTTCAAAAAAACATTGACCGGATGCAATAGGCTGCTTCTGTGACTGACTTCCTGTCTGGCTCAACCTGCTTTGTGCAGCTTGACACTATTTCTGTCAAAAGTAGATTGATATTCTCTGCAGAGCAGAACGAAGATCCGCTTCTGGGACACGTCTGAAATGCACTGCTGCGCACCTGCTGGAATGAATCACAAGCATTGTTTAGAATGGTTGCGATCTACTACGGCAGCCGTGTCACAGCTGGAACATGACGCAGCCCTGCCAAGTGGAATTTGGAGGTTAAACTAACTTACAAGGATTTGTTTGACATGTACTTTAGATCTGGCTACACTGCATGCAACACTTAAAGATACTGTGTGATGATGTAACTAGCTGAACTCACATACCTTCTTCTGCAGGACATTAACCTTCCTCTCCTTGACATCCAGCATGTCCTTCATGTCTCTGATCTCTCCTGTCAGTGTGCTCTTTTCATCCGTCAGGTCCTGCAGCTGCTTGGTCTTCTTGGTCAGAAACTGCTCCTTCTCCTCCAGTCGAACCCGCAGAGCATCTACCTAGAAAAGACCAAGACAAGAAGTTAAATGCAGATGAGCAGATGAGAAGTCAGACAGAAACATGAACAGACAGATTAACAGGGAGTTCTACTGATGTATAGTAAGACAGAGATCACAAGGGAGAGTCAGAGCAGATGATATAACTCAATATTCAAAGTTTAGCCAAACAGGCATATGGATAGGCAAACATATAGGGTGGATGTAATCTGTAATAGACTGCAACAGAGAGACAGTTTAAGATGGAAACAGCCTAGATTGATGGACAGGCAATGACATGAAAAAACAGAAACACTTGTAAAAATACAAAGAAATATATAGAAAAAGATTATGAAAGCTTACACCAGGATTTCTTTTCCACTCCTCGGTCAGGTGGCCCATACGTTATTAGTCAGTACTGACACCGACATGTCTCAATACAATTACTTGTTGACATTTGGAAGTAGTAAAATTTCAGCTTTGACCTACTGTCCATATTATAAACCACTGTGGAACAATGCAGTAAAAGTGCATGGGAGAGAGAAGGAGCCTGGAGCCTATCCCATCATTTGTTATACAGAGTGCTGTATGAGTGGGCCAGCGCTGCCACAGATCAGACTGCTCACACACTTCACAATCACACATTAAAACCCTCTGAATCTGGCTGTGTGCAATGAGATGAGTGATGTCTGAGCTCACTCCAGAGTCTCTTGTTGGACATATATCAGTGTTCTGCTGCACCGCCTACAGTGACACACACACACGTCTCATCATTATGAAATCACCTATAAACGACACCAATATAACTGGACAGGAAGTCAGTGAATAAAGGCCAATAATTAACTAACTCATTTGTTCCCCCCTTTGTTCAGCGCTTCCTTCACTAGGCCTAATGCATGTTTGATCCATGTAATAGTTTGCCATTTAAAACAAACAACAGACAAACTTCTAGAAATGGACTTGACTGCATTGTAAGGGTTTCAGTGTGGTGATGTGAGCCTGCTGAGAGGTTTTACCCTGCAGGTCGAGCACCAGCAGCTCTCCACGGGTGTACTCGTAGGTCCAGTGGCTGAAGGCCAGCATGGTTTCCTCCAGGAGGTTAGTGGTGACCATCTCATCTCCGTTGTTATTGTTGAACTTCCTGAAGTCCCCAGTAATGCACTCCTCTATAGCAAACAACTGTCCAGCAGAGTGACAGTAGAGCAGAAACACCTCCAGAAACCTGAACGAACAGAGAACTCAGGTTTCAGGGCACTGGCCCTCAAGAACAAACACTTTAAAACATAACCCCCCTCCCAAAATTCTCCTCTGTTAATTTAAGATTTGTTTTAGTCCTGAGCCTGACTTAAAAAAACACCGTATCTAACCTGACCTGAATTATGAAAGTAATATGAATTTGAAAACGAAATGATTAAATTCCTTGAGCAGATAATGTCATCAATTCACAAATGTCTTGATCCTTTAAAGGACTAGTTTGACATATCGGGAACTGTACTCATTCACTTTCTTGCTGAGAGTTGAATGGATAGATTTATACCACTCTCATGTTTGTCTGCTCAGTTTATGGCTGCAGCCAGCTGTCTGTTAGCTTAGCACAAAATGAATGGCAACGCAGTGAGAGGCAAGTTCCTCAAGTTGGGCTAATGGAAGGTTCATATCGACCGGCTAAGCAAAATTTGTAATTAGAGTATGCACCATTATGTATGGCTACTTCCATGTGTGCATCATCTATGATCACACATGGAAATAAAAAAAACAAAAACAAACGTCAAGATATGAAAATAAGGCTGTTTTAAAGGTATGTGTGTGTGAATGGGATTTCTGTGGCTGTGTTCTGCCAACAATCAACATGTGTGCTCACCTCGGTGAATAAGGAATAGTCTTCGGCCTGATTTGGTTGAAGGCAAATGTCAGCTTCTGAGCAGCTCGTTGTTGTTGAATTTCCTGGAAAAAAAACACGAGACACCACTTATAATACACACCAAACGTCTCATATTGGCATCCTTCCTACTTTGATAATGCAATGCACATACATTCGTGTGGGTGTGAGGGTTGTTAATGAGAAACCCACTGAAATTATACTAAGGCCAAAGACAGAGAAGCTTTAGCATTTTTGGGTTTAAATATCTCATATGTCACAGACACAGTTTTCATGGTTTGTGTTTAATGGCAATTTCTGTGATATGTCTTCATAGAAAATAGCAAGGATTCCCACACCTTTTGAGGAGAGGTGACAACTTCTCATCCTAGCAAGTCAAATGCTAATTATTTGACACATCAAACCTTCAAAAAGCTGCAGAGAAAGTAGTTCAAACAAAAGCAACACACCCTGCAAACTATCTAAATCCACTGAGCACCACCCAAAAAGCTCATGAGGTTTACTTCTCAGACAAGTTCTGTGGAGGATAACAGTGTGAAGAATATGGCTAAAATCTAAAAGTAAGTGAGGTATACAGTGGGTGTTTGTGTGCCGCCCACCCTGAGACAAAGGTGCAGCACAGTGTCTTCCTTGTAGATGCTCTGCCAGGTTTGGACCACCTCAGGAAGGAAGGATTTGACTATATACAGATGTCCTGGTTTCAGGATGTCGTACTCTGACCAAGTGCAGAGCACCTTGAGGGCCCGTCTGAGTCCTCCGCCCATTTCCTCCTTGCTGAGAAACTCTATTTTGGCACAGAGGCCCCGCTGGGCCCAGGAAGACATGCTGTTGTTGATAGTGTTGGGGGAGCTCTCCTCCAGACGGTACACAGTCACCGGCTCCCCTGAAGGAACACAGAGCAGCAGGTGAGGGTTACATACACTGACGCTGACTTTGTATCATACCCCCTGTTTGCTGACCTCTGTCTCCTCCTAAACATGTTTTTGTCTCAGAAAAGAGACACATTTTCAATTCTGCTGCTTTTATATTTTCATCCACTGGGAGGCAGAAAGACTTTCAAACAAACACTCAGCAACAAAACATTGATATACAGTACTATCTGTTCAGGAGATGACTAAAAAAGGCTCTGGGCTGGATTTGAGCTGAGGACAATGCAGTTATGATGGAGAAATGACGCACGGAAACGAGGCAAATTTTTACTACCTGTCCGATGTAAAATTGACACAGAGTCAGACTTTTTTCTTGGTGTGTCGGCCCGACCCATTAATTTTGGCATCGTTCCTGTTTGAAGCTTTTGGTTTTTTCATTAAAACCTTCATCATGGGCAGGCACAGTAGAGGTGTCAGGAAATAACAGCTAATACATTTCGTGTGTGACAGCTGATTAAGACAGACCGCTGTGGAATGAACGTCTGCATCTGCTGATGGCAAATAAACTCAAAAACGTTGGGACTCTGTGTGAAAGATAAGTAAAATAGAATGTGATGACTTGCTAATCCTTTCTGACATGTACCTGACTGAAAACACTACAGACACATTAAAATTTAATATTTTACATCATCAGCTTCATTGTTTTTATCAATATGTTTATCCTGAATTTGATGCCAGCAACCAGATTCAAATTAGTTGGGACAGAGGAAACAAAAGGCTGGAAAAGAAAAGACAACAGAAATGCTCAAAGAACACATGTGAAACATTCCACAGGTGAACAGGTTCATTGGTTACCGGTGATGATGGTAACAAGTAAAAAAAAACAGCATACATAATATCCAGGAGCAAGGACACAGAGGTAATAAAAAACAAACAGCAGGGAATGCATAACAGCTAATTAGGCGTATCTAGTGAGAGCCTTTGCCAAAGCTAATTCACCCTCTTTTTCCAGTTTCCTGTAATTGATAAATCAATGTTAGTAATTAAATCTTATCTTAGTAATTAAATTGTCATAAAAATCAGGCAGTAGCTAAATCGAACTGTAATTAATTAATAAGTAAGCTAACACCAGATAACGTAGACCTGTTAAAAGATAAGGAACTTAATTTAGCAGAGTAGCTGGAGCTCTCTTATCAGCAGCCTTTGTTAATGACTCAGATGGAGTTCAGGTAATTTTTGAGGTTAAGCTACCTGCATTAAATATTAAATGCATTTAATCAAAGATTAATTTCTTAAACTAGCTCATTGGTATAAATGGACAAGAACTAAAATTGAGTATTTTTTTTTTTGTGCTAGTTCTGAGATATCACTGTGCCCTTTACACGGTCCAAACATGCAGTATATACACATTTTATTAATTTTAATTTAAGGTGAGGGACATCGATTACAAACCTGCTTCTAAAGGAATGAAATTAAGAAAACTTATATATCTGTTACACAGTATGGCTGAGAATTTCTAACTGTTCATTCTCAACTTCACTCATTGTAGTTATTGCTCTCTACTTTTGTAATGCAGAATAGCACAGAAATAAAGCCCAACAGACAGGCAATATAACCATTAAACACGCAAGGAGGAGACTAAAGTCAGCTCATATCAGGCTGTTACAGTTAATGACCATCTTTTTTATGGGCTCCAAATTTGTTAAAGGCTGACTAAGCAAACAATGAACTGAGAGCAGCATGGAGAGTCAGACTGTGGTAGCACTTGCAGCTTTCTCACATTATATTACAGAAGTCGTAAGATTAAATGCGCAAAAATTACAGTATTGCTTCATGGTGTTTTAAGATTATACTCGTACTAATGACTGGTACCATGTTGCTGCCGGTTTCTAAGACATACTGTGTGATGCACTGTTTGCAAGTATACAATATAATCACCTCCTAACGCCACCATAATGAAATGCCTAGAAAATTGCCTTGATCACAAGACTCACGAGTGTTTACACTTCAAGACATCCACAGTAACAACAACAACAAATCTGTGACGAACAGCTGGCTGCCACTCAGATCATTACAGCCAGAAGTTTTGCTTCAGCAAGGAGATGTACCTGAATTATGAAGCCACATACAAGACATCAGCAGCTCAGACATGACTGTGAAGCAAAGAGCTGCAGGTGTGGGAGGGTGAAAAAACAAAGGAGAAACCACATCTTTTCTGAGGCTCTATACTGTCTCATTCTCCAACTGCCAGCTCTTGTTTCTTTGAACTGTCTGCAGCGTTTTCACCTGACTGGATGTGTATGGGAGGGCACCGTGATCCAGACTTACCTCTGGGGGGCACCGGGGTGAAGGGGATACTCTGAGACAGCCTCATTAAGTTGTTGCGCTCAACAGCTACAGGACGAAAAATACAAAGTACAAAGAGAAGAGAAGAGAAAAAACTGTAAGTATTTCTTGTGATAAACTAAAATAATCCATGAAATTACAATCAAACAACTCATTCTATAGGTCTTACCTGAGTACTGGTAGCTTTCCATGGGCTTGAAAGGTGAGCCAATTGCTACAGAGGAAAAAGAAGAGAGCTGTTAATCTTTTTGGAAAACTTGGTTGAAGTCATTTAATGAGCATGTCAGTGGTAATCACTGGATCATCATTTGGAGTATTTCTGGCATTCCACAAAGATTCCCTGAGCTGTTCCAGCATCCACCACTAGATGTCTCTGTACTACCTCACAAGCACAGAGGCAAGAAAACAACTAAAGCTTTATGCAACAGTTTTTAATTCCTCTAAGTGTACGAGTTCGAAAGTGAAAATGGCACAAAATCTTACTGATTGTTAGTATTTGTTTAGCTGGATAAAGAAAACATTTGTTATTACCTCTGGAGTTTAAAGTCAGAAGCACAGTATATGACTTTGATCTTTAAATGATTTTACATGTATGTAAAAACAAACTGTTATAACTGTATTTTCACTTAGCTTGACTCCATGTGTTCTGGTTGCGCTTGCCAGGAACTGACTTTGTGTCGACCAGTGGACTCCAGACTGGAACATGTGGACTTTGACAGTCTGCTGCAGTGTCTCAGTGTTGGGAAACTACTGCAGGTGTTTGCCTCCATTCTGCTTGAGAGGAGGGTCATCTTCATTGCTGACAAACTCAGGTACTGCTGTGGCAACACAGAACACTGCAGGACCAGTTAACCATCATTGTGTATATGGGATGATTTAAGATGAGGCACAAAATATTGAGATTTAAAAATCTGACTCCTCCTTGATATTTGCAAGCTGTAGTTGATGCTTGATTACATTACACAGATCTAGAGCAAGTGTCATCATTCTGTGTGTAGCTCTTGGCCTCAGTGCTAAGCTATGGCAGAGTCCCAATGAAAAGTCAAGTCAGGTTTATTTATACAGCCCAATATTGCATACAGTATCTCAGTTGGCTCTGCAGGACAACAACAGTAACAGATCTGGACTCTGAACACATGGACATTCAGTTATTATGTAGCAGGACATTTCTCATTTCTCAGTTGAATAATGACGTTAAATTTTGACAGTAACTGTAAATCCAAAATAACAAATGAAGGTTATATTAGATAAGCGTATTATATAGAATAAATTAAAGAACACATATAACAAAATATATCAAATTTGAATTATGTAAAATAAGTGCAATATATCCATAAAAATACATGCTACTTTTATCATATGTGCCAACATATATACTGATACTGATGACAAGCTAATATCAACCTGCCAATGTATTGGTGCGGTTCTAGACAAAAGCACTAAAGGGAGGTGTCATACATTACTGTAAGGAGATGTAAAATTAGATACAACTGCTATTATTAAGTAAGAACTGTTACCTCTTTGTTAGGGTCTAAAGCCATAAGAGTGTGAGGTAATTAATGGCTACATAATTACTGACATGATCAAGGGAAAAATTTTGATCAGCAATGTTGAACTCTGTGCTGAGAGAGAATTAAAAGGTTACGATAGGGTCAGCAGCATAAGGCAGATTCTGTGCTACAAAGTGGTCTAAAGGAAACTAAAAAGGTTATTAGAAATACCATTATCATGCAGTTGATTGGATTTTAAATGTTCAAGGAGTTTGGAGAGGAAACGTAGCTGAGAAATTGGCTTAGCAGTATTCAGTATGACAGGATTCAGAATTGGCTTTTTGCTGAGTAGCAGTTAAAAATGAATGACAACTCCTGAGAAAAATGATGAATGAATCATCAACTATTTTAGATGAAAGGGAGGGGCTACTAGATGAGTGTGCTTTGGAAAAAGTGCTGAGATTGGAAGAGTGTTTCCCAAAGATGAGAGAAATTTAATCTCAGAAATAGACCAATCAGAAGAAAGTGGAGGAGGTTTTTCCACAGCATGTAGGTGGCTGACTGTAATGGGAGGAGTGTAGGCAGAAATATTACTTGTATATACTGCACCAAGAGTATTAGCATAGATCAGATGCACCTTGGGAGAATTTTTTGATACATAAATATTTGTTGAAAGCTCCTCCAGTTGGTCACTTTGAATATATATCACCCCAGCTGTAATTTATATCTTTGTGTCACGTGATATGTGTGAGAACTGAATGGAGTTTTCGTGGTAAATCTTTCCTTTCTTCCCCTGTTCGCGGCAGTGTGTTGTCTCGGTGTGGCCATGCAGTGCTGGCGCTGCTCTACCCTTTCACCTGGCAGCATACCTTTGTGCCTGTGTTACCAGCCAGTATGCTGGACATCAGCTGCTCTCCCACCCCATTCCTTATCGGGGTGCTTGCACCCTGCCTGCCACAGCTGCTGGAGCTGCCCATCGAGGAGGTTGGTCAGAATTCTGTTTCAAAAACATTGTCCAATTTACAGTCTAAATAGACTGGTGTGTCTGTACAGGGATTTTAGTGCTCTTTGTCTGTACATTCAGTGCATGTTATGAATGAATCCAGAACCAGTTAGAGCTCCACAGTAACATACACAGTAGCTTCCTTTGTGTGTGAATAGCATTGGAGAAACACCCTGAAGAGACTCTTGTCGCCTCTTTATAACTTTTGTTGCGAAACCTTGCGGTCAGTAACTGTCATTCTTCTCTCTGTCTTTCCAGGTGCTCATAGTGGATCTGTGTGCAGACAAGTTTGTCGTTCAGGTGTGTACACATAGCAGTATACAGTGGGAATGATGGGTGTGGTCTCAGTGGAAAGGATGGCTTTGCCTACACTTGTTCCTTGTTTGCGTGTGGAATGTGTTGAAGGTGACAGAGAGAAAATTTTGTTACACCCACAAGTGCTGTCGAGTTGAAACTACATAGGATGTTAGCCCTGAGCAGAATCGTGTCGTGATGTAAACATGAAGGCTGCTTTGCAGCTGATCCAGAGCTGCAGGTTTGTCAGTCAACTGTAATCACACAGTATATTCAAGTCTGTCTTATTTTGACATTTTATTCGGGAACTTCATTTTCAGGTACAGTCTCTTTCCTTATTAACTACAGGCTGATGGAATAACTAATGGTTGACTTGCTGCTTAAAATTAGCTGCCTGTTATACAGAGACTTAATTTCAGTCTTGCTGGTAGCATCTTTCCTTAACATGTTCTTTTGGCTCTGTAGTCCAGCACGTTGGATTGTAACTGGGTCATTGCCAAAGTACCTACAGACTGCCTCGAGTTTTCTGACATTGTGCCAGCTCAGCAAATGGCATCATGTGACTACTATTGACCTTTATTGTGATGTGTGACAGCTGGGCGATGAAGACTGCATCCTGCCCAGCAAGCTGCAGGCGGCTCTGCAGCAGATCCTGGAGGAGAGGGAAGATATCCTGAGCCAGGAGGATGCAGGTAGATGTGGAGGTTAGTATAACAGAAATTACATGTGCCAAACAACAAGATGCTGTATGTCAGACAGATATTTCAGCATCTTCAGTTGCACATTATAAATCCCTTACAGTGGCTCTGTCATTACCAGATGGAAGCTCCTTTTTCTTCTTGTTAAGTAGTAAAGAATAACGCACTACTGATGACTGCTGCAGAGACTTTATTCTGTGTAGATCTAAGTAAGTTATGAAAGTAAGCAAAAGCTTTTCACATGTCTCAAAATTTGTGACTATTCTGTTGCGGTATTTTATGAAACAAATATATCCGTTAATCTCATTGAAAAACCAAATCTGTTTTGGAGCCCTTTTATTAACCTGTTAGTCTTTATCCAAAATGTGGCCCGTCCAGGTCAGCAGGCTGACCTGAGCTCTCTGGTGTCGGAGGGTTTCGTGCGATTCTTCGTGGAGCTGGTGGGTCACTATCCTCTCCACATGGTCGAGTCCTCCAATGGAAGCAGGGAGCTCCAGCGCGACAGCTTCCGAAAATCTCACCCCTCCCGTGGAGTCCGACAGTTCCTGCAGCTCTTCATGGACACTCAAATGTTTGCTGGCTTCATTCAGGACAAAGAGCTGCGCAAAGGAGGAGGAAGAGGTAATTGTGGTGTTGTATTAAGGTATTTAAGTAATCTATTTGTCCTTGTACAACACAAGGTTTCACAATGTGTTGTTCAAGTATGCTACATTCGTAGAACATACATACAAAATAGAGCTGTATAAACAGGTATTTATATACCTTAACCAAGAACACCCGGGAAATAATTTTGTAAATTTTTTGAATTTGCATCTGGGGGAATGTAAACAACAGCAACAAGACAGTGATGATAATATGGTCAACATCTTCACATTAAAAGTTCTTCATCTGGGAAACACACTTTGACTGTGTTTGAGCACCAAGCATCACTTATGTACAAGGCAGACTCCTCCTCCGCCTCTCCTGTCATTGCTGGAGTTTTGTGCTCTGTCAACCCAGAACACATTCTGCCCATTGAATGCAGCATCTTAATCAGGGGCTGGATGTTGAGGTAGAGACAGGTCTCATGCAAAGATGTTGGCACAACAGTCTGTGATTTCCTGTTGCTCGGCCAGCCAGAGTCCCAATTCATCTGTCTCATTTTCCTGCGACCGGACTTTAGCCAGGAGCAGCTTTAAGTCCAAGCTGGGTTAATTGGCTCTTGTCCCGGCTGTCTTCCCTCTCCTCCTGGGGCGGTCTGGTTGGTCTGACGGAGTGATCCGAAGGTTCTGTAGGCATTAATAAACTCAAATCTGCTGCTCCTAATTGAAACCCTGCGCTTCCCTTTCCAATGCTGATGAGTGTATTTCTCTTTGAAGTAATATGTTAAAAATAACCAATTAAATAAAAAAAATTGTAGGTTGAAGGAGCAGTGCCAATAGTTTAAACCATTTTTATAGTTTACCATTTTTGTAATTTTGCCTCTTTATGCCACTACAAGGCATTTGATGTGGAGAAATCAAGATGTGATTTGGTGTAGACTTTCAGCTTTAATATAAGGAGTTGTCAAAAATATTGCATTAACCTTTAAGGAACAACAGACGTCTTTACATATAGACCTCCTATTTTCAGAGGCTCAAAAGTAATTGAACAAACTAACATGATTTGTAAATATAAGGATTATTTTTAATACTTAGAGGAAAAATCCTTTGTAGTCAGTGACTGCCTGAAGTCTGACACCCATGGACATCACCAAACGCTGAGTTTCCTTCCTTGAGATGCTTTGCCAGGCCTTACCTGCAGCCTTCTTCAGTTGCTGCTTGTTTGTGGGTTTTTCTGCTCTCAGTTTTGTCATAAATAAGTGAAAAACAAGCACAGTTCAGTCGAGATTAGGTGACTAACTTGGCTATTGAATATTCAATTTCTTTGCCTTGAGAAGCTCTTGGGTTACTTTTGCAGTATGGTTTGGGTCATTATCCATCTGCACTGTAAAGTACCGTCCTGTCGGTTTTTCAGCACTTGGCTGAATCTGAGCAGATAGTATAACCCAATACAGGTCAGAATTTATCCTGTTACTTCTGTTAGCAGTCACATCATCAATAAACACCAATGATCCAGTTCTGTTGGCAGCCATACATGCCAATGCCATAACACTGTCTCCACCATGTTTGTCAGATGTTGTGGTATGCTTCGGATCCTGAGCCGCTCTTTTCCTTCTCCACACTCATCTCTTCCCATCATTCTGATACAAGTTAATCTTGGTTTCATCTGTCTAAAGAATCTTGTTCCAGAACTGGGCAGACTTTTTCACGTTTCTGGCAAAGTCTAATCTGGCCATCCTGTTCTTCAGTGTTACCAGTGGTTTGCACCTTGAAATAAATCCTCTGAATTTAGATTCATGGAGACAACTCTTGACTGTAGACTCACAATAAAACGCCTCCCTCCTCCAGATTGTTTTTGACTTGGGTAGATGTTATGAAGGGGTTTTCTTCACCGAGGAAAGAATTCTGCAATCATCCACTTTAGATGTTTTGTGTGGTCTTGCAGGCCTTTTGATGTTGATGAGCTCATCGGTGCATTCCTTCTTTTTAAGAATGTATCAAATCATTGATTTGGCCACTCCTGAAGTTTCTGCTGTCCGTCTGATTGGTTTGTTTTATTCTTCATCCTGATGATGGCCTCTATCACTTGCACTGACACCTATTTGGACTGCATGCTTAGACGTCCAAAGACCAGCTACCGAAAGCAAATTCAACATTTGGAATCAACTCCAGATCTTTTATCTGCTTGATTTGTAATGGATTGATGAGGAAACAGGCCACAGCTGGCCATAAAAACTGTTTGTCAGTCAACTGTCC
>JAQQZW010000002.1:5730215-5740336 GCA_029814745.1 Zanclus cornutus | reverse complement strand
AATTAGTGTCAATTATCTCAAGATGCAGCTGCATGAGGTTGTTCCTCATCCCCAAAAATCCCAAAGTAGGGTAAGAGGGTGGAAACCAAAGACTTGTGCTACTCAAGAAGTTCTCCTTGATTTCTGATTTTCTCTGTGGTGCTGATTGGATTCTGTGTAGCCGCTGGTGAACGACTCAGCGGTCGCTTTCTTTTCAGGGTGTTGAACCTGTCTGAATCACTCGAGATAAGTTTAAAAAGTTTAAAAAGATGTTTGCATCTGACTCAATCCCACCTCAACTTCTCAAGTTTTTAAAAATGCAGTAGAAAAACAGACGCTCTGTTCTGAGCTCTGATTGCTGTTGTCTTGTTGAGATTTTAATGATCCAATAAATCCACACCTATGACTGCAAAACATTGCATTCACACATTCCAGTGATGACTGAAAGTCATTCCTCACACCGCTACTTAAGGTGTCACTAAGAAGCCTCGTTGTAAAGCTACAATTAGACAAAACCTTAAAAAACTGCTTAACAGACGATTATATATTTCCTTTTTTCTTTAAAACAAAGAAATAAAATGTTCCTTTAATATCTGATTTTTTTCATTATGATGGTGTGTGACTGTTACTTTATAAATACTGTATATTAAAGTAAAGTAATTAAACTTGAGGATGAGGTTAGTAGTAATTATAGAACAGCTAAAAGGTGTGACTGGCACAGTGAGTGCCTAAAAACACTCTCAGCCTTTGGTGGTGTCTCTGAAACTGATAATTGCAATTGCAAATTATAGGGAAGGTCTGTTTCAGCTCAGTTTCTTAGATGAGTTTGAAAAAAGTTCAGACTGTGAAACTTTCAATCTAAGAGTAATAAATACGGAAGAAAAAAGAGTTCCTAATAAAAGAGGAAAAAAAACTCCAACACCCAGCTGGCTCACCCTTTTCACACACAGAGCCTCCTCGCCCGGCGGGGCACTTGCAGCTGAAGTCAGTGCCGTCGTCTTCACAGGTGCCCCCGTGGAGGCAGGGGTGAGAGTTGCAGGGCCTCTGGTTCTTGTGGTGAAGCTTGCCCCTGACATGGGCTATGGTGGTGGCTGGAGGCGGTGCGGTTGTGGTGACAGCTGCCATGGTGGTGGTTGTGGTTAGAGGCGTGGTGACCGGCGCTGAGGTTGTGGTGGTACGTCTGCCATTGTTTGGCCTGCGGGTTGTGCCTGGTGGGCGACGGGTGATGTAGGGGGAGGTCAGAGGAGACCTGGTGGTGGTGGTGGTGGGAGCTGCTGTGGTGACTGACGCTGTGGTGGTGGTAGTGGTGGTGAAGAAGGGGATGGAGGAAAGGCCTGTCAACAGAGCCGGAGAGAACAATGGAAAATAGACAAAGAAAAAGAGATATTAAAGAGTGTTGAGCTAAGGTCCCGAGATTTACTTTTCAGGACCTGTAAAACCTTTGATAAATCACCTCATGAATAACTTAAAACCCCTTTTTCATTTTATTAATCCCTGCACACTCCTGTTAAGTACACAATGTATTACCATAATTGGTGAAGCGAATATTCTCGTCCTCCGGCTTCTTCACGGCGATGCTGGTGTCTTTGGAGGCATTTAGCTGTTTCAGCAGGGCTCCTTGGATGTCCTCCACTGTGTATCTTGTATCTACAAACAAAGGGTACAACCACTCAGGGCAAGGCCTCCGAGGAGCACTCCAATGCAAATACAGGACTCGGGCTTCTTTAGTGGTACAATGGCTAAATCTGAAAGCTGTGTGTGTGACAGGTGAAGGGTCTCTAGGGACCACTTGTCCTCCACCCACTGCTTGTCCGGCTTCTTTTCAGATAAATAGCTCTCATAACGTTTGCTGCAGATGTTCGCTTTACTGGCCATAGAGGGGGCCGCTTAATGGCTACGATTGCCATGTATGAAGGGTATGAAGGACGCTAAACGATGCTCATAAAAAAAAAAAAAAAAAAAAAAAGGAAAGAAGCGCCCGGGGTGTATGTGTGTAAGTGTGTGTGTGTGTGTTAGGCATGTTATGGCACAGTAGGAGCTTAAAGGCCTAGCTGTGGTATTGACCATATAAATTTGAGTTGAATTTATGTACATAACTTTGTCTAAACAGTAAAAAATCAGCACTTTATAACTTCGCAAATTAATTATGACTGAAAATGAGAGCCGATGATGTAAGAAACCTTTAACAGATGAAGAAAATATTACTTACTGAGAGGTGGGACCAAGTTTTTAAAAGTCACAAGTAAGTCTCAAGTCTTTGCACTCAAGTCCCTAGTCAAGACAGGCAAGTCCCGAGTCCTAAACTTTGAGTTTCGAGTCCTAAACAAGTCACCAAAACGTAATTCCACTTTAACAACAGAGTCTTCACTGACTGTTCTTTGTTCAACTACACATGTCATCAAAGGTGACAGTTGTTGCTTCTTCTTCTGATAATTTCTGACTTGCATGCTCTTTATACGACAAACTGTTTTTGTTGAAAACTGCATGGTTTTTGTACGCAACAAAACTACTTCTGGTATTAATTTTTTCCAACTGGATCTCGGTGATGTAATGTTATTTCCTCAAGGTTCTCTCCTGCAGCTTGACTGCATGCTGTTGGATTGGTTCAAACAAAGTGGATCCAGGGAATTGCAGGAATTGAGTGCTGACTTACTGGAAATTGACAGTGTTCATGAAATGTTAGGAGATGAATTCATTTGTGGCACACTTTTAAAATAACATACTTTTTAATCTGTGGCCTCGAAGGTCATTGACTTTGTGACCTGAGTCTGACTCGAGTTCAAGTCGTTACTCGAGTCCACATCTCTGCTCACTAACATTTGGTTGTTGTCACTGTGTTAAAACACCTTTCATTCAATTTACTGGACATACTTGTGTTTCTTTCAATATCACAGATTCTACCTTTAACTGTAAAGGAGATGCTAAAATGTGCTAAAACAGAGCGCAAGCAAATAATCTCACAAATACTTCTTTTATGGAACTTTTCCTGGCTCTATTTACTAACAAATACCAATCTGAACATCTAAGAGAGAAAAACCTTCATACTGTGTTGTGGTTATTTAACACTAAGGCAAATCACTGCATGCAAAAGATTAAGTTGGCATTGAGAAGAAAGTTTAAAAAAAGATACACGTAAGGAAGAGCATTCAGCGCCTCAAAACACTATGAGCCAAATATAAAAATAAATAAAACGTACCTGATGAGCACATACCTCTGCCAAGGATGCACAATTCTCTAAATTTAATAGAAATGTGCAGTAGTTTTTAACCATCATGCAGATGTGTATCAGAATATACATAGCAATAGAAAATCATAATGAGTTTTTGAAAAACACATAAATCCTTGTGAATCTTTTCGCAAGCATGAATTCTGCAGAATTTTTAAGTAAACCAATTTGGTTGTTGTTGCACAAATGCTTTTAGTTTTAAGATAACTGTATAGAGTATTAAAAATATTATCCAAAAATGTTATGCACTAAACTAAAGCAACGGTGTGGGAGGAGCAATAAAAAGTTTTGGAAACTCTTCATGAGTAGAGCATCGGAATCCAGTAGAGAACAAATGTTGCCTCTCAACCTTCCAGTTTTTATTCTGCTAAAAAGATAATTAGGTCTTGCTTGGCCAATGTCCTAAATTTCATCCCACTTTCATTTAAATATAGCAAGTAGTTTTTGCTGTCTTGCTTGCTGTAAGACAAAGGGGAACCTGTATATCCCTCTGTTAGCTACATTCTCAATCATTATTCTGTTTTTTTCAAATCTTCCACTTTCTTCACAGATCTCCCACCTGGTTTGAAGTGAGCCTCCACAAAGGCCAGGATGGACTTGCTGGGCGCCAGGTTACGGACGCGAACGCTCATGAAGTCTTTGCGCACCTCCGACTTCCTGAACAACTCATTGAGCTGAAGGAGAGACAGAGAGAGAGAGAGAGAGAGGAGAGAGAACGGACAGAGTGAGGAGATGATAAATGTGGCTGGTAATGAGCTGCACGCTATCATAGCCAGCGAGTCCTATTCCAGAAGACTGTACTCTATCTCCAAGGAAGAAAGACTGCCTTTCAAAGTGGGAAGCAGAGAAGACACCTGGTGTGGGTGCACAAAGTGACATTTAGCTGCTGCTGTGGCATTAATTATGGGGCAAGTTTTCAGGAGGAGCTTAGATAAATGACGTGCTGCCCTGACATGTCCTTCTGACTGGTTGTGCTTCTGATGCCTCCGCTGTGTGTAAGTTGTAACAGCCAGAAGAGCTCCTTAAGGAGGTTTGACTAACATGTTTTTTCAGCCAGCAATGTTGTTACAGCAGTTCCACTGAAGTTGCCTTTAGTCAAAAATCTGGTCCAGTATTTCATCTTAAAATTGGGCTCTTTTCATGCAGGAACTTAAAGAAGTTACAAATACAGTACTCAGCGTTTTCATATAATTCTGTTCTTGTCAGCATGGTGGTGGATTAATCACATTCACACACTCAAAAGCAAAGAGAAACTAGAGGAAAATCCTCCTCATTTTGGCTGCTGGTTCAGTCACAGGGGCCATAGAGACTGCTAACCCACTTTACTGTGAGTGGCAGCTTCCATTGTTTTCACTGAGCGCTTCTTCACATGCCCCATCTGCATGTCATTGTTTTTACTAAAGCCAATCATTGTCCACAAAAAAGTTATGTGTTATTTTCATCAAGGAGACACATTCAGTGATTAGCAGCAGAGGTGCAAAAGGTTTTGGGTCGTTTCAGAGACAATCAGGTGCTGAGATGATCACAGCGGGTTTGTGCAGCAGCATGGGAGTGGAAGTGTGTCGGCCCGTTTGCAAATGCAAATTAAATCTTTGTATTCCCTCGTGGTGTGGTTATTCAGCACTGCTTGGTCTGATTGGCTGATCAGCTGATTGGCTACCACAGCGTAACGTTGGATTGCATTTCTCCAAAAGTTGTCTCTGCTTCAACTTTGCTGTTATAAGGGGGCTGTGTCTTTTTTCGCAACCCCCCTGTGGCCAGCACCACTGTAGCCTTATCTGACTTCTAACATTAAAATGAATGGGAGAACTTGCTTTTTTCAGTGCAGCACCTGATTTGGTCTGAAACGGCCCTTAATGCTCAGCAACCTTATTTCTGCTACAGAATCACCACCTCAACACTGTTTCTGCAGCTTTTCCAGCTTACTTTCAATGAGCCTTCAACCAAAACTAACTCACTGTATATCATGACATTTTTTAGACACTAGCAAAATGAGCCCCAATGCAAAAAGCTGCTGATTTGATCAGAGACACTGGAGATTCAGTACACTCGGTTTGGCTAGAGGATTTAGATTACCTCTCTATCCCTCTAATTTTCGGGCTGAGGTGTGACAGCAAAGTGGACAGGTTAAAAAACAAAATCCTCTAAAGCTGGCTTTGGGATGAAAATGGCTCTGGACAAACTCTCCTGCGGACGCGCTGACCTAGAAATTATGTTTCTTTCCACTCCTTCTGTTTCTCTCACATATCCTAATTTATTCACTAATTGTAACAGTTTACTGCATTGCAAAAGAAATACGCTGTGGCTTGATTCCTTTTTGTGTATACTGTGTCTATGTACATACTATGAGAGTGTGTGTCCCTGTGTGTGTGTTGGAGGAAGAAGGGGGGGTGGCTGCTGTCAAGTGGCACGCCGGGCTTCAGCGACACACATACTAAGAGCGTTAACAAGTGCACACACACACAAATCGCTGTGAGGTAGTAGATTAGGTCCCATTGGGGGCTAGTGACACCGATTCAACAGCTGGTAGATGTGTACTGTGTATACAGACACACACACACACATACACTCGTCCCCATTTCATCAGAGGAGCGAGGCCCTGGCTTGACAACAGAGACATTTGTTCAAAGGTCTGAGCTCAACCGAGAAAACAAACAGTGGAGAAATTCGACCAGGGTAAACCACCCGGGCCAAAGTGCGATTACTGCACAGGCTCTGTGCCTGCCTTCGGCCTTGGCTGGTTAACAGCAACTGGCCTCACAACCATCCAAACTTATGACTCACATCCAGAATAAGGACATGATTTTTCAAATATCTAAAAAGTCTTAATTAATCTCCCATGAGATGCAGCTTTTTGGTGCTGTGAAGTGTTTGGCAAGCAATCAGCAAATTAGTCTTCTCACAAGCCTGCAGAGAGCTATTACTTTTTTGTTTTTAGTTCTCTTATTAAACTTGAAGAGTTTTTGGAAGCCTTGTGTAACGTCTACACTAACTCAGCCCTAAAGCTTGCATTCTGTGCTTAAAATTAAAGCACCAGCCAAATTCTCTAAAAATTTTTAATTACTCAGCAGGATATGTGCGGAAAAATCTCAGAAATCATCCGAATTCCTGTCTTGATATTAAAATTTGTGAAAAAAAAACAACCATTGCACCATCACGATCCTGTGAGGAGTCTTTTTTTGTTGTGACCTACAAAAAAACACACATACAAAAAAACTGGTATTCAATCACAATGTTCCTTCCTAGAGGTTACCTGATGTAACCATTTGCCAATATTCCCCTTTTATTAAAAATCAAATATCAGCCAGGCTATGTTGTCTGATATGATGTAGTATCTTCCTCCCTGACCACACCAAGTGAATATCTTTTTATCCTTACTATTTTTCTATCAGATGTCTGACTAGAGGAATCACTGCAGCCCAGTGTGGCAGAATATTACTGAGCGGCTTCAGGGGTGTCAAGTCTCTAAAACCTGCAATGAAGCCTCACTGAGCCTGCCTAAAGGAGCTCGAAGAACTTCATTAGTCTGGCTTTAGGTGAAGAGTTTGAGTGTCTCGTTGACGCTTTGAATGTCGATTCAGAAGCTTTTCCACTCTTGACATAAAGATTTTTGGGAAAATGCTATATTCAAAACAAGAAGACGTAACTGAACACTGGCCACTGTGTTCTGAATGAAGTCAGTTGATTTGAGCAAGTATCAATTGAGCTTCTTGGCTCCTTATGGGCAGCAGAACAAGCTGAAAATGCAATATATAGCATGTTATTACATTATAAAGATGTTATGACAAAATTTTTAGCTGACTGCTGCGGCGGGAAATAGTGTCAAGACATTTGCAGGACTGAAAAGTACAACAAAGAGCTGAAAGAGGCTAATACCATTTTACACCAAAATAAGTGTGTTTGCCTGTTTTTAAAACACGGATGAAACCACTAACAAAAAGCTTACTGACTCCTTTCCCATTGCCACTAGACACTTGCCTTTCGTTTGATTTTTTGCTTGTTTTTTTTTTGCTGGTGTGTCACCTTGTGATTTCAGGAAAGTGCAGGAAAACAGGGAAGACACCAATGTGTTAAGGTGGTTATTTTTTATATCTTTAAGCTCAGTCCCTCTTTCGAACTCAATGCCGATGCCAATGCTGAGATGACAAAGAAATACCAAAGGAGGCAACAAGAATTTAATGCCCCCCAGCTATCTATTGCTGATATAAATAATTTGCATGTTTCCATCACTGCTGATTGAAACTGGAGCTGTAAATACCAAAGACTACTATAGAGTCATTTGACCTAGAAATGAATGCCGATTGTGCCTTTGTCTACTGCAGAAAAAAGCCAGACGTTAGCGGATGTTTTTCTGGGATTTTTTTGTCCAGTGTGTACCAAAGGTTCTGTAGAGATGAGGAAGAGCAGAAGTGATGATAATTATATGGGCTCCTTACAAGTGACAACATTCACTTTACAAATTCACTTGATTTATGGGCATTACTCAACCTTGAGTGAAAGAGAACAAACGGGGACAACGAGCAGAAGCAGTAAACTTGTTTCCTGGTCAGGTAAGTGTGTTTTACTTGAATAAAATATCTATCTGTGATATGCGCTAAAATGCAATGTAACAACAGCACAAGTTCAGAAGAGTTATATAGCTTCTGTACTGGTGAAATTGTTTACATTAGCTACAATGAGACACTGGTCATACCAGACTAAGTAAAGCAGTAGCAGCAAGAACTGCTGTGTGTATTAGATCAAGGGACAGACTGTTTTATTACTTAGAAATACTTAAAAGCAACAACTTTACATTTGTAGCAAGACTGCATTTCTTCAGCTTAAGAGTCTCTCTTTAATAGTGAAACATAAATAAGTTAATATCAACAAGATATTTAGCCAAGACTTATCATTATTGCTATTGAACTGTATTCAAACACTACTTGTCCCACAGCACTTACAGCACTCTCTATGCTTCGAGCCGTCTCTCCAAACAGCTCCGACTTGGGGTCTTCCATCTCGGGGGTGTAGAAAATCTCCTGGCCCTCCACCTGGTCCAAGTGCAGGAAACCGCTGAACCTCATGGTGGCTGAAAGGAGAGGAAGAAGGTGTGATACTGAAACAACAAAGCTTAACCATTCTTTATCAGTTCCCGCTGCCTTCACACAGTACTCGTTTTTGGGTAGTGCCAGTTTCAGGTTAGTGATGGATTGTGTGTTTGTGTGTGTTTGACAAAGGGAGGTTAGTGATTTTGTTGCTGATTGCGTTGGGGTTGAAAGAGTGCTGGAGTTTGGCCATTAAGGGAGAACGTAGTGGTGGTGGAGGTTGTGGTGGTGGGAGAGGTGGACTGTGAGATGTGAGAGAAGGAAAGGAGGAACAAAAAATGAGGGAAGGTGGAAAAATGGGCCAGTTTTACCAGACCGAGACTCGTCCCAAAAGCTGGCCGAGGCATGGAGGGCTGGGTAAAAAGACAACAAGTTAGACAGACACACAAATACATGAAGGAAATCAACACACACACTGACAGAAAACAGCCCACAGGCACTCTCAAAAGTGCCTTCTTCAGCAAAGAGAAAGCCTCCCTGTCGACCTTGGGGGTTATGTTGTCCAACATTTATTAACTCTCAATACGATTTCTTCATTCTGCCACCAGAGAGGATAGGGCTTGAAATAAAGCAGAAAGTGGAGGCAATTTGTGTGTGTGTGTGTGTGTGTGTGCATGTGTGTGTGTGTGTGTGTGTGTGTGTGAGGTGAAGAACGGAGGAGCATGCAAGGCGCTGATGCCGGGCTTCCACGCCGCTCGTAATCAGCAGAACAAATTGCCCAAATCAATCATGGTTGCCCCTGCCTGAGCAACGGCAGGGAGAATGGGAATAGCACTTGTATGATTATCGTGAAAGATAGCCGTAATTGTCTCTTTAATGCAGCCAGACCGGTGACTGACACAGCCTGGTTAAACTGCATGAAAAGGACAGCAGACACTGTTGACACGAAACCGCCTCACTCACGTTCCCCCTGCCTCCCCTTGTTTTTACAGTACTTTCATGGGCTGCGCACATTGATTCAGATGTGACGGCGGCCATAAAATAGAGGCAAACGGGCAAGGTTTGGCTGATATGGCGAAAGGGGAAGAGAGTAATAGAGGGGGAAGGCGAGAGAGATCTGACTTTTAATCTGCAAAGAAGACAAACATCAGAGAGGGTGATTTTCCAGCCCACTGCCGTGACGGACGTAAAGAGAGGCAGAAAGAGAGTGATAAAAGAGGGTCAGAGCTATTTGACTATCAGATTCTGGTAAATTGTAAAATGTAATGGATTTGTCAGACTTCCACTGCCATATGGAAGAGTTTGCAATAGCTGGGGGTTAGCTTGCCATTAATTTTCACATGAGTAATTGCTGGTCATTATCTTTGAAGTCATATGAATGGTAGAGTCATTTTTAAATGTAACATATGGAGGGCACGCAGTGACTGTTTCAGGCTGATTCATTAGAACCAATGTTGCATTGAAGCCTTTTTTTAGCCACAGAGCTTTCAGAGGCCATTTTCTCTGAGACAATTATATGTTAGATTAATACATGCAAGAGCAAATAAAAAACACCACCTCTGTGGTTCAATACAACTACACGAAAATGATAAAATACGTTTTTTAAAAATACATTCTTAACCAAGGTCTGACATCCGCTGTGAAGTTTTGCAATAGAATAAAAAAATGGTTTCATAGATCTTCCAGAGTGTGTGAACTAAACTCAACCTTGAGCCACTTCACCATTTGAAGTCTCAGTAAAATGTGAAGAACGGAACAGTGAACAATTAGTCCTCCTTGTTCCGAGACGGCCGGGTGCACGTCAATAAATTTGACAGTACAATGAGATGGCGGCCGATGGATATTCTAGCATGAGGGACATGTCATTTAACTTCTAATGAGCGGAGGATCGG
>JAQQZW010000002.1:4218968-4229525 GCA_029814745.1 Zanclus cornutus | reverse complement strand
ATCACTCACCCATTTAAATTTTTCTAGGCTACAAGTTATGCAAAATTAAATTAACTTTGAGCGACAGCAACCGCTAACTGTCTTCCCGGCATCACACGGTCACTGCTTCCATATTAATCAATTTATCATCATCTCATCTAAATATGGTCAGTTCTGGATCCAATAAACAAAGATGGTGAAGCCATAATGCCAAACACGTGGCTTCAAAACCAAAAACTAATAGATGACATCATGGTGGCTGTGGCCACAATTTTTTATAAAGTCAACGGCATAAAGTGAGAATATCTTTCAATTCTTGCGTTCTAAAAATAGATATATGCTGTTTCACTGACATTACATAGTAGGAATACTGACTGTATGATTCTTGTCTACAGAAGCTCTCGTTTTGTCACAAATGTTCACCTTGCTTTTTCAATCAAGGAAATTTGCCAATTGGGCAGTCGGTGTAGTATGCGTACATGTTTAGCTAATGTTAAACATTTTTGAAACAGCTAGTGTGAAATATTTAAAATTTGTTACATTATCACATTGAACAAGCTAATATTTTAGCTAATGATATTTCTTTGTTTATGTCGATGAATTTAATTTGTTTTAAGAAATACTGATGAAGCATGTGCAAATTGAGGCATAATGCAGTGCTAATTTCCCTTCAGCAAAAAATGGGATGGCAGTTTTGTTATGGAAATTTAGAGCATTGTTCTTTAATTTCAACCACTGTAGTTGGTACAGCTGCCTTGCTTTGGTTCATCATCTGGTGTCGGTGAGTTGTGACCAATGTCAGCAAAAAAGATGGAAGACATGTCTCCCCTTTCTCACACTTAACAAAACTGAAGCCAAAATATCCCTGATATAGGCGCTGCCATCTTGTGCTGGTGGTGTTATTTGGAGCCACAGTCAGCACAGAAGCGAATGACTGATGGAGCAGCGCTATACAGGTCCCACCCATACAGCCGCCCAACACAGTCACTGGTCAGGGTTAGCTGTCAATCAAGAGGTCACACACCCCCTTTTTGGCATCAAATAACTAATTAAAACCAAACTTCAGAAAAAGTAACACCTGAACTTTTTGGGGAAAATGAATTTTTCACATTTGACCCACGTTTCATCTGCTAAGGGGAAGGTCTTTACTGTTGAAGAGCTGTCATGTTGTCCATCTTTTTACAGTCAACGGTTGTGATGCATCATAACAGTAAAAACTATAAAGAAAAGCACAAGAGAATGCGTCTGGCAACAAAAATCTTTAATTTACTACAAAACTGTGTAACGTGTGCAAAACATTGTCATAGTAACAAAAAACAATATTTGAAACCTGGATAATCTGAGCATTTGTTTAGCTACTGTACTGACAATATAGACAACAGCTAAGGGTAGCTAGGTGCTTCCAAACTAGCAGTGTGTGTGTGTGTGTGTGTGTGTGTGTGTGGAGTATGTGCTGTGTTGTTGTGCTTAGCCTCTAACTCATTAAAATTACCAGGCACACTGGATGTGTACTCCTACTTTATATGCAATATGCTTAAATTTGCTTTGTGTTCACTCTGATCACACCATAACAGTACTTCTGTGACATGTCAGATAAACATTTGATGGTTTTATCAGGAAGAGAAGTAAACATTTTGTACCTCAGCAGGAGTCATGTATGTTGAAAGCTGCATGTTACACCATTCAACCCCCCAGAGACCGTCAAAATAAACATTTAAAAAGTAATTAATGGAGTGTGATGACCTGTCACAGCCCATTAAATCCAAAAGCCAAACAAAAGCAAAGAGGTTTTACCGAGTAAAGTTATTGAAATAAAAAATTATGCTCCAATTTTCAGAATTAAACCCGCCATCCTTGTTTTTATTGGAAGGAAATGAGCACTTCATTATGCTGACATTTTCCCTTACATCTGAAATATTGTTTGAAGTCTCAAGCTCAATGACAAAAAACAAGTAAAAATCACTCAAATTTGCTAAAATATGACCCTGTTCAATAAATAATTTGACAAACGTATGTAGTTTAATTTAAACTTGGGGCTAGTTACAAAATGATGTCTTTTTTGCACTGTAAGACACTCTAATTCTTTGAATAGATGGTGTGTAAAGCCATGTGTGGCACAGCGGAAGTATTGCATCTGATGCCATGTGACAGCAGTAACACATGGTCATTTTTTTCAGTGTCCTATTTCTGACTTTAGGGCTTTCCAGTGGCACACCTATGGCCCAGCCAACCCCTAAAAGCAACACATGTCTCCAGACATCGTTTTATTTGAACTCTTAGCTGGAGGCAATTTTAGATCCTCCTGCGTGTTTTGAGTTTCGTGCAGAATTTCTCTGAGAGTGCATTTTGTCCTGATGTCTCCAGTGCTAGTACAGAGCAAAGGGGTGTTTTGCTTGTTTTTCCCCTTCGTCTCTTTGTATCCATCTCAGAGGACCGCCACAGTGTCACATACTGAACCTAATTAAGGCATAAGAGCATGCTGGGTCAATGTTTGCAAGAAGGGAAATAACTAAAGATGGGCTTCTCTCTAGAGTTTTTTCTACATTCAAATCCTGCATCACATTCATGCAGCTCCACATATTCTCACCTCCAAGCTTCCTGCTAACACAGCCTTAGAAGGAGTTGGCAGCTGGTGGGGTAAGTGCTTCATGGACATCTCAGATCTTTTCTTGGGGGTAAAGGGCCTAAAATTCATGTTTGTCATAGCTATAAGGCCAGAATGTACCGTATGTGTTATACACTTCACCCACTGACATTTTTACAGGAAGGCTGAGAATGGGAACTGTGACCCTACAGTTGCAACTGTAACTTTACATCACTCAGGGGTGCAGGATGTATGCGCACATCATCCATATATTGCAAAGCCTCCGGATATTGGCTCACCATTCCAATAAACTTTATTTGTGACTGTATGACTTATTAATGAAAAAAAAGCAGCACTGTGATGTCACTGGATGTGGTTTGTTGTATAGGCACATAGAACAATATCAGTTAAGGTAGAAAGAGTGGGAGAGAAAAGAAGTGAAGCAATATTGTACCAGCTCCTGGCCTGAGGCACTTAATACTTGTGGGTGAATTTGGTTGCCAAGGCAACAGAGCATCCAGCATTGCTGAAGTGCTTAAATACATTTTTTATGAGATTGTATAAAATGGGTAAAGGAAGGTGAACGGAGAGCAGTGGTGTCACAGTGTTTTTGCATAACTGCAGGAGCGCCACGACAAACGCAGCAGCATATGAGCAATGCAGTTCCTATATCTCCCTAGTTCGAACTATCATTGCGGCCGCGTGCTACTGTTCTCAATTATAATAGGATAATGTCATAATCCAGCAAAAATAAATAGCCCCAAGGCAATGTAAGCAGGAGGTAATCACAGAAAATCCCCCATGTTTATAGCAAGAAGAAAAAAATTGACTGTTATGTTGTGTTTGTCTGATATCTTAATTGGTATGCATGCAAGAAGTGCAAAGGGAGTGGATCCTGTGTTGACACATGGAATGCACTTAAAACTACACTACAATACAGTTATTCCTTGGCAAGTTTTTTTTTTCTTTCCTGCCATGCGCTGTCTCGAACAATTTTCCAGCTTCAAAAGTACATCAAAAGCCTTAGTGGCTGTAACTTAAATCTCACAGTTGGCTGGACATCAAATCGAGTGCATCAGCGATGATGATGATAATGTCGTGTAATAATGGTTCTAACACATGTCAAAGAGGCAATACGGGTGACATCAAAGACAGCAGATACAGCAGTTTGCAACAGGCTGAGAGAACCATGATGAAAGACAGTTGCAGTCTTGTCCTTGCTTCCGGCCTATCAAATTTCTGATTTCCACTCTCCCTTGCTCTTTTAAGGAGCCAAAACAGCTGTCAGATGGCTGGGAGGTCTGTGACAAAATGTTTTGGTTCACCATGCAAGAGTCCCTGATATGATCCCAAAAACTGCATTGCTAAGTGAAAGCTTTATTCAACTGCTGGATGATCAGAGAATCCATTTTCATCTTGCTTCCAGCTCAGATCACCTCCATATTGGAAGCACTCAGCCAATAAGTTGCAATAGGGATCTGAAGATGTTTCCTAGTGGCGAAGATAAAACTACTAATCCTTTGGCTCATAAAATACACTGAAATTGCTACTCAATGCCGAAGGATAAATATTATGTATCTAGAAAGAGTGATCTACTTCACGCTGGATGAAGCCATATGGACTTCCACAGGGCCCATCCTTCACTTTCACAATTTGGGAAGAGGTACCCGGGTCCGGGATAAGTAGCTGGAAGGCTCCCCTGTGTCTGCTCTCTAGATGAATACTAGCCCCCCCCCAGCGAGAAGCTTGTCCCACTAATTACACAAAACCAACCCCTTCACACCCACCCACTGCTGTCCTGTGTTTTCAGATCACACTTCTCTATTGCTACCCTCTGTCCTCTCCTGTCCTGATTCTTTTCATCCTGTCCTGATTTGTTTTCCCAGAGGCAATGACCATGACATGGCCACTGTGCTACATAATGAATTTTCTTCTCTTAGCCCTGTTCTTTTCTTTTCCTTCTTTACAGCTACTCCCATGGTGGATCCCACCGGCCATTGTGCTAAATACATTCAGAAGTATTTGGCTAACCCAGCTCACCTTCTTTGAAATTCCAGCTTTTTGTTCCTAAGCTGCCAATATGTCCTTCACATACAATGACTCAGGAACCATGATCTTGGGACTATATTACTGCAAGACTGTGAACATTTTTACATTGGCTGTAACAGTGTGTAAATGGTTTTCTTTGCTGATTTTAGGTACACATAAGTGTTTTGTAATGTTAATAAGAAAAATAAACAGAGCTGCTTCTGCTTCTTTTTACAAAATGCATTTGCCAAAGTAAGTTAGTTGTATGTGAATGTGAATGGTTTCGTGTGTGTGTGTGTGTGTATGTGTGTGTGTGTGTGAGTGTGTGTTTATGTAGACAGGGTTGGTTTACTGATGGCTTGTCTATCATTAAGTTCCCATTAAAGCTGTGAAATAGTTGGGCTATTATGCCATATTATGCTAGCAACAAATGGTTTAATAGATCCACTGTATTCAACTAAATACAACAGACTGTTTCTAATCACATTGCATTACATTCACACTTTTTGGGATTTTTAGGGTTGCGCATCAAAACCTAAAAAACTTATGAGTATTGTTTTGCATTGATTTGTAAGCTTTCTTTTTGAGGTCTAAAGAAGTGGCATATAATCAATGTTTCAATTAATATCTTTGCAATAATACAATGCAGAAATTTCAAAGGTCTTCTAAATCTGTAGATTCTCCGTCTTTCATTTCAACTCCAAAATTTTTATTTTTCAATTTTTTTTACAGAGAGGATTCACAGCAGCCAGGGCAAGCCGTTCACCTCAAAAACTGTTTACTGTATACATTTTTACAAACCATGGACATGTAAAATTTTCATATTTCCCATGTAACATATCAACATTTCAACAACACATATCATTGTGATACAGCTCTGTTTACATGTAGGCCTATACAGCATTAGCTAAATTTTATCACCAGGAGGTTGGAGGGGACATTGGCGTCACGCCCAGGAAATGTGTTTTCAGGTGACCAAAATCAGGTGTTTTTAATGAGACAAGCTGAAAGTTTTCAACTGCGTATCTGGTGACAAAACCAGGTACTATAAGCCGAAACATGATCTTTTTCTACCCTAACCAAGTAGTTTTTGTGCCAAAACCTAACCGGATTTTACCCACAGAAATGTAAAGCTTCAACATAAAAAAAGTTAACAAACACGAAGTTTCACCATATCTGTGGTTTGTAGAAATGTACAATACCAACATGAATTCCTGGTGAATGGGTGAGCCAGGGCCAAGTGAACCACATGCAGCATCTCTCCAGCAGCCACCACCTCCTTTGCCTGCCACCTGTCAAGAAAACATGCACAGCATGGAAATACTGTCGTTTTTATACATAGGAAATATTTTTTTAAAAACTGTTGTAACGCTTGTTTTTCATTTGCACACAGCCCATTAAGCTTGATATGCAATATAAAGTCATTATTCAGTTCCATTTCATCTCAGTCTCTCTTTCTAGGTTACAAACAATGTCTGTACTGAAAAACAATGCTACAAAATGTAATTTTGGACCTTTATCACTACTTATGTGAACCTAAGACTTTGGTAAATCCATTTCCAAGACCAGAAAAATGGTCAATGACTAATGTTTTGTCTTGTTTTTTTTTTTCACAAGAATTTTTAAAAATCAGGCTTTTGGTACAAATTTCATCTTTACACAGTGATCTCAGACAAATGAGTTTTTTCACAAATTTCCTCCAGATTTGGCCAAACGTGGTTTTGTGTGTTCAGTCTTGAAACGTGGACTTAGGTTGGGATGCAGCCATATTTTGCACCCAGATTTATGGAAAATCCAACATTCTTTTGATACATTAAAGTACAATGTCACATTTAAACCTAGTTTATACCTTAAAACAAAACAATATCTGCAGATCTTGCAAATCCAGTTAAAGTCATTAAGATAAAAACATTTTTGTCTTTTAGCTTAACATAAAGGACTAAAAAACTTGTGAAGTTCTGCTCCATTGAACCAGTAAATGTAACAGATTTTGGCACTTGCAGTGTGGTGCCTGCAGGGGAGAAGAACATCAGACAAATGATATATCAGACCTAGGAGAGATAAGTGGTAGAAAAGTCTAGATTCACTGATCTATTGCTCACTCTTTGGCCTTGCACTAGTTTCAAAACAACATTTTTCTTAAACGAGGCCAGACATGTAGTATGTCACAACCTGCCATGAAGCCAGAGTGATAAACATACATTTTCAAGACATTCCAGAGCAATGATGATAAATTAAGGTAAAGCTCATGATTAAAGATTTACCACTGTGAAAAAAAGGATTACTTTTCTTGGCAGATATTCAATAGCATGAAAGTAAAAACAACCAAAACATAGTTTTGAATGGAGTTGATTTTAGCAAAGAAAAAAATTAAGGCTAAATAACATCTGAAAATGACCATGACGCACACATCCAAGATGGCAATATCCTCATAATACATAGAAAACATCAAAATAAAAGAAGCACGATGACAATCAGACAGTCAAAAACTAGACCTAAACTAACGATAATATGTATACCTGTATTCCTGTTTTGTTTATTCAGTGTATCTTTTCTTAAGTTTTGTATTTGCCTTTTTGCTCCCTCGGTTTTTGTTCTTCTCTTAACAGTTTTTCTTGTCAAAACTCTCTTTTTGTTTCAGTTAACCCTTGTGTTTTGTGTTTTTTACTTCTGGGTCCTTTCTCTGTCTTGCAAACCCTGACCATTTACCTAAATATAAATTTTTATTATGTTAATGCTTCTGACACATTGAAGTAACAGCTGTAGCCTAGTAACTCTGGCACCGCTTATTTTTCAGCAGCGCAATTGTACACAATGTGTACACAAGGTACTTCTGTACACATTGTGTACACAAGGAAAGGATAGTGTCCATCTTGACTTGGTAGCCACAACGGCTGTAGAGAGGCTTTGAAGCTTCATACGGAGCAGGTGGGCAAAGCAACTATAAAGTAACTTTTAACCACCAAAAAGAATGGAAAATGAGTAAAATGGTATTTTAGAGAGAGAAAAGTTCAACTCTGGGTTTGCTTTGTGCCGTGTTTAGAAAGCTGCATTCTTCTCTTACTTTTACGAGTTCCTTTTTTGTGACCGCTCTAATTTTGTGGTTGTGAATTCCCAGAATGTGGAGGAAGCCTTAAAGCCGAGGTCAAGACAAAAGATCTCTACTCTCATGCCCAGTTTGGAGATAACAACTACCCCGGCGGCTCTGACTGTTTGTGGGTGGTCTCTGCTGAGAAGGGTTACGGAGTGGAGATCATCTTCCAAGTGTTTGAGATCGAGGAGGAGGCAGACTGCGGGTACGATTACGTGGAGCTGTATGATGGCGCTGACATCAAGTCTCCGAGGTTGGGACGATATTGTGGATCTGGGGTAAGGCTAAAAATATCAGTCTTGTGCAAAAAACACATCAAACACACTCAACGAAATCAATCTTCAAAAGCCATCTCTTTTTGTCTGTACCTTTTTACTTTTTCTCAGGCCCCGGAGGAGGTCTACTCAGCTGGAGACGCCATAGTTTTAAAGTTTCACTCAGATGACAGCATCAACAAAAAAGGCTTTCATGTACGCTACACAAGCACAAAGTTCCAGGACACATTACACGCCAGCAAGTGACTCTCTTAAACTACCCCAAACCTAAATGGAGTCTTCACCCCTAACATTTTTGGTGGGACACACCCATTTCACCCAGACGAGGAGTGAATGCATGGATTGACACCACAAACACCAACCCACATACTTTACATTCACATCAGTTAGAAAGGGTGAAGCCACGCAGAAAAATTGCATCTTTACCCTTTCTCATTATATAGCTGTGTAGGATTAAATGCAAGGACTAGTTTGCAGTGATTATTTCGGGTAAATTCAGTCGCGCCGCCTGTAATCAACTGATTACGTCATAGCACTGTGTTAGGATATAAAATGTATATATTGTGATATAGTTTGCCTTGTTTTTTTGTAATCATACAACCGGATTCTAAAAAAAGGTTGGGACGCTGTGTAAAGTGTAAATAAAAACAGATCACAATCATTTGCAATGAACTGTGTTTACCATCATTGGTTTTACAAAGTGTTACTGAGCCAGTGTAGTAATATCCTTTATACAATCATGTGTTTCACAAAGAGATGAACCTCGCCCCATCCTTGCTTGTCAGCGACTGAGCCTTTGAGGATGCCCCTTTCATACCCAATCATGATACTATCACCTGTTACTAATGAACCTGTTGACCTGTGGAATGTTCAATGGGGTGTTTTGGAGCATTCCACAACTTTCCCAGTTTTTTGTTGCTCCTGTGCCAACTTTTTTTAATACATGTTTCTGGTATCAAATTCAGAATAAGCATATATTTACAAAAATCTGTGAAGTTGATGAAGCAAGTAGGATGAGCAGGTATCCTGAAATCCTTGTCCAGGAATCCCAGATTCTGTCCTCTTTTTCCCAAAAACTGGGATGAACCTGGTTATAGCCTAATAAAGCATATAATACTGATCATCGTGAAACACCAGTGTTCCCCATACATTCATGTTTTTGTGGTGGCCCGCTAAGAAATAGTTTCAACGACAGTTGAAGAAATATGGTCAGCACATTGATTCTCTCAGTGCCTCTTTGGCCTACTGTCTCTTTCTCTTCTCCCTCTCTCACTCACTCAGACACACACACACACACACACACACACACACACACACAGTTTATGCAGTGGACCCTTCTGTGAGTGGCTCCTCCTCTCCATGCACACTCTGGATAATAAAAAAAAAAGAAGTCAGTATTGACTGGTCATGCAATTACAGTAATGGTAATTCTTTAACTCAGACACTGAAAGTTTGCTCCCTCAACCTAGATGAATACTGAGAAATATTTTCAAAGACTCAGAGGAGCTCATCCTGAGAAGGCACACAGACAGCCTGGTATTAGCAAAACAGAGTGCCTAGAAACTTAAGAAAACACTTAGGATGGCTGAACAGGTAAATAACAGTGTTACTGGCTATCCAATTAATTTGTTTTGAATATTTCCGGGCTCTGAGCAGTGCTGCTCCGAGAGCCAGCCAGGACAGGAGCAAAGTCTCCTATCGCAAATTTGACCCATTCTCTTCAAGTCAGCCTAGAGGCAAAACTTAAGATATGTTGTTTTTGTACTGTTTTCATTTGAGGACTCCAAAAATGGTTGGCATATTATCACATTCTGTTTTATTTATGTGTTACACAGTGTCTCAAATTTATGGGAATCAGGGCTGTAATATCAGCTCTGTCACTTTTTACTGTCTGAAGTTGAAAGTTTGATCACTTCTAATGAATGTGATGCACTTTGTTGTATGATATTACTGAACAATGGAGGATGTAAAAACTGAATATGTTGAAAGCTCACTGTGTTTAGATCTGGTCTTTACTTAATGTTTTTTTCTGACCTGCCTTTGATTTACTTACTTGTTTTTGAGTTCACTGAGCAATGCGTTAACATTCTCGCAGCATTTTTTCAGTTACTTTGCGACTGTGTTTTCACATTTTTCCTGCTGATTGGTTGGTTTTTCTGTGCATTATATTTTCTTGCAACACACAGCAGTACAGCTAGATAATAATCTATCTAGTGTGACAGACTACACGTGTATCAGTAAACATTCCTCTTTACTGACTTTAAAGAGCAACTTAACAACAGGCTGAAGTAGTGCTTCATTGTCTTCTCTGGTTAAAAGTTTCAGGCCTGTTTCAACTGTTACATCATTAACCACGCCAACTAGTGATGTCACGGGGTCCTAGAGTACAACTGCACATCACTCCAGCAAGTTGAGAAGTTAAACCACTAGAGGTCAGCAAAAACAAGATTTTCAGAGGACATCAAGGTCAATGTCAAGTTACATTAAACATGAATAAAAAATAAGTTGAAACAATACAGTATTTCAGAGTTTAATATTCCAGATGCATCCCGACCACCTGACACCAAAATCTGTAAACGAACTTGATAAACTGCAGTTTG
>JAQQZW010000002.1:2718972-2729202 GCA_029814745.1 Zanclus cornutus | reverse complement strand
AAATTACAAAGCAATGTAAAATACCATTAAGATGTGCTGATGGATATGGATATGTCATGACTTCACTTCAGACCTTATTGGTAAATGAAATATTCCCGTGGCTACACTTCACTCTTCCTTAAATAAGATTTAATCAACTTGGGTGAAAGGATCATTTTTATATATGCAGATTGCATGCTTTAATTCTTGCACACTAAATGAGAATACCATCACTTTGATGTCACTTACCAACTCTGTCAACAACTGATTGTAACTTAAAAAGACATTAAATTCAAAACTGCCAAAAAACAGAAAACCAAGTGACAGGTATCCTGTGTAGCTACTGCATATGGGCTTACCATTTAAGATCCTTTCTTCTGGCTGCTGGCCTGGATTTGGTGAATGCATGCTTAAGCTGATTTTTAAAGACAAAAAGAATGCTTGCAGGAAACCTGCAACAATATTGCCTTGTTTACATTGGCAGCCCCATGTATCCATATAGTACATTGTCAAATCAATTTTAAAATATGTTTTTGTTCAAAAATCTTAGTTTTAATGGGGAAGCTGAACATCTTGGTCATTAAGTTCATGTGTACCAGTAGGCATTTTTGATTGATCTTATTCCTTTGACCTTCTACAGTACTGAAGGAAATGTTCAGTGTCTTCCTGCTGTCCCTCTTTTGGATGATCCCTCCCTCCCAACATGCCTGCCTATATAATGTGATCAATGTTTTGCAAAAAGTTATTTTGTAGCATTTAGTTGGCAAGTTGGAGATTAAAACCTTCAAAATCTTTTAGGCCTGTACTCATAAAAATGAAGTAATACCTACCCCTGACCCCTCATCACACTTCATGGCCTTTGTGTGGTCAGAAGCTGTAAGTAGTGACTTTTTTCCTTCCTGGATTTAATTTCAAGAACATTTAGAGGGCAAAGTGGTTAAAAAAAACAACAACAAAAAATAGCATTGCATAAAATAATCAATTTCTGTAACAGATTTTTTTTAATGACCTAGTGACCTTAAAGACTTAGCTTGGGACTGCTTGGGGTGTCCTGACCCCGAGGATGAAAAACACTGCTCTTCTATATTTCCAACAGTAGTCAATACACCATGGAGTGCATTTTGCACCATTCACTATGCAATCTTTACCTGAACTAGAAAGTACACTAGGCACTTCCTTTATTGATGTATTAGTTTAGTAGTACTAGCACCTTGTAACAAGATGTTTAAACACTTATGTATTAAAAGTTTGAAAGTCTATGATCACTAGAGTTTTGAGTGTTTTAAGTGAGTTGATAATCATAATCTAAAATAAACAAACACACTCAAAGTGTTTCTAACTATTGCTGTGCGTCAATGAGTACTATGAAGCATTTGAGTGCACAATCCTTCTGTTCCTTTCTTTGATCAAAGAAGCTGGCATGGCCATTTGTTCTGTGAGAAGCACAATTACAGCACTTTATTGTTCATAAATGCTTAAGTGAAAAATGGAAACAAAAACAAATACGAACATTTCAAAGAACACATAATGAACACAACTCTCTTTTGAAAAAAAAAAAATTGTGGATGTCTATGGTGGTAACTGTCCAATCTTGTAGGGCAAAAAAACATCAAGTTCAAATTGTGAAAATAGAAAGCATCTACAGTAGAGTCAAGGCTAATGAGCATAAGGCTGTGTAAGTTGGTGAAATGCTCATTTATACTTTAAGAACTAGAATAGATTGGTGCCACTATTCTGTCACAACAGAAATAAAAAAAAAATAATTAAAAAATAAAATCTAATCAAGTTAAAAGCGAAAACAAATCAATTATGTTATTTCATTTTTATATAGATATATTATTTTGCAGAAAAACTAGGTTTTTGTTAAAAAATAAACTGAAACATATGAGAAAATACCAGCCACCAAAGCAACACCTATTATTAAGCATACCAATGTAGAACATATAAGGCTACCTTACACACAGGTAATAGCAAATATTTAAGGGTACATGTACGGCAACATGTGTCAAAACATGTCTAAAAGACTGTACAAATTTACACTACTCATCTCAGTATAACTACATGAAAAATTATGGATTATCTGGTCAGCTTAAAAGCTTTAACTCACAGCAACTAAATATTTTAAGCCACACTTACAAGTTCAGTGGCTAAATCAACATTAATAATTCTTATCTCAATGTAATAAAGTATATAGAAGGCAAAAAACTTTTTCTGTTGTTTGGTATCACTTTACTTTTGTCTTTGCACCTTCCCTCCCACTCAGGGAAGAAACATTAAAACTTTGTTTACAAATCTTTACATCAATCCTAGCTGCTCGTTAAGTCCTGCCTTTGAATTATCATTGGATGGCTTGTTTTGAGTTTCACTCAAGTGGAGTTCTCTCCTTATCACTCCCTCGTTCACAGTACCCAGTGTAACTGGGCAGTGTCCTTCAGTTCAGGCGAGGCAGATTTGTTGGCGTAGATCAAATTGAAAGTGTTTTTCTGACTGTGTAAGTCTTGTTTTACTCAGTCAGACCTGCTGTTTTCCCAGCTGGGCCCCATCTCTCCCGCTTCTTGCAGATGATGGTACAAACTTGGGAATAATGATGGGAAGAGTGTCTCTTCCTTTAGCAGCCTGTCTTCCTGAGCCCTCCATGGGCCCGAAGCCATTCTCTACATGCTCTCCTTCGTCTTCATCATCGTCATCATCTTCATCGTCCTCATCGTCATCATCATCTGACATGTCATCTAGATCTGAAACAATCTTGGACCCTGTGTTCAGCTCTGTTCTCTCCTTAGCACCAGTAAGCTGTTCGTTACTACGGAGATGTACCTCTTCCCGTTTATTATCCTTCTGCTGCTCTTCCTCATCACTGTCAGAATCAATGGCAATGGGTTCAGAAAGGTCTAGAGGCATTTTCTGTGGTAAGATGCTGTTGATTGTCTTGGTTTGGTCTCTGCTGGCACTAATGGATTTGGGGGCAGATGGTGTTGCTTTAGTACCTTCTGAAGTCCCAGTTGGCTTTCCCTTTCGTGGCAGGACCATGCCACCATTAGCAGCTAAAACTTCCCTGTGTCTTCGGAGAGCCTGCTCTGACACCCCCATACGTGTCCTTGATGTCCGCCTCTTGCCACGTCTGCCCTCAAACGTGCCAGCCTGGACGAACGCCAGCTCGTGACTCACTTTGCTGAGCTCATGCATGCTGAAACCCAGCAACACACTGGCATTTTGGGTTTCGCATTCCTGTATGCATTTCCTCCTTCTGTTGACAAAGTGACTGGAGATGTATGACTTCCACAGCCATAGACTGGCTGCCAGCTTCTCCACCTCTTGTCGTGTGGGATATGGCGCTCGATTGAAATACTGCGTTAGAAATGCTTTCCTTGATTCATACGACTCATTTTCGTGTCCTTTGGGGTCTAGAGCCAGAACTACAGGTTCATCAGGATTTTCTACAAATGTAGATGGACCGTTGATATCCCGTGGGTGGGCTCTTTCCCCAGGGGGTCCCGGCCTCCTTCGTTTTGGCGCACTTGTGTCAGAACTGTCAAAGTTGGCCCGTTTGAGAGCACTGCTCTGAGCCTGGACAGCCCGAGAAGAATGAACTGCACGGCTGTCCGGCCCATTCTGAGATTTCACTACACCTCGACAGTGCACCAAGTGCAGAGTGATGGTGGAGGCAGTCATGTTACTAGTATAAACCCCCAAGCAGTGAATACACTTGTAAGTCAGTTTCTTTTCTACAGGGTGGACTGTCTGAATCACCTGGTGCCTTTCTCTCAGGTGGTGGGCCAGTGAGTCTGAGATTGGGCCCTTAAGGATAGAGAAGCAAAGAGGGCACAGCGTCTTGCCCACATCTCTCTTGTAGGGCACAGAAGCCTGTGGAGCACTCTTGGTTGGTGCACTGTCAGCAGCCCCTGAAGGTGTTTTTGGCAGAGGTTGAGGCGTTAACCTCTTGCCTGATATTAGGGAGGCAGACAAGGCTGATGAAACAGAGGTGTTATTGTTCTGAGCGTGAAATGCCACAGACTCCTCTGGGGCATCTCTCATGTTGTAGGTAGTGACAATCAACTGAACATTCTTGGGATTGCCCTGCTGCAGAGTGAGGTCAAAGGTCAAGGGAGAATCCGTGCGTGGTCCAACGCTCTCATCTGGGTGTGACAGCCGCATGTGGGCCACCATCTTCTCAACATCATTGAAGGTTGCACGGCAGTAAGGGCAAGACAGACCATGGATCAACATGTGGTTTAACAATGTGTCACTGGGGAGATAACGGTTGCAGTAGAGACACTTGCTGGTGAAGTTATGTATCTTCATGATGTAGTTTGCAACAGCAGGCACCTTCTCTGCTTTGTGCTCTTTCTCAAAATGAGAACTATACACGTTCTCTGGGAAGAGCTCATTGCAGATAGTGCAGATTTTCCATTTCTGGGTGTAGGATGTGCCGAGGACTGAGGTGCCACTTTTCTTGGCAGTGACAGAGGCTACAGTAGTAGCTGCCGCCTGGACACGTGAACCCAGGGGGTTGGATTTGAGTGAGGAAGAGGCACTGCCCACAACTGGATTTCTCAGGCTGCCACCAGAAATTAGCTGCTTAGCTGCATGTGACTGCTGGGGCACAGAAACCTGGGCATTCCCTGGTAAAGTAACCCTCACCTGCTGGCTACCAATAGAGAAAGGCTGGGTGCTACCAGCCTTTAATCTTACTGGATCATGTTTCATTCCAGAGAGAAGACTTGAGTTGAAGCCTGTCTTTGATGCAATAACAACTCGACCCAGCTGTTGTTGGCCAGGAGACCTGGTAGTGGCCATTACAGCACCTTTAGGGCCCATCCCAATGATGGTCTTGTCTCCTTGAGTTTTGGGGGGGATCATGATGATGGGTTTGGGGCGGGGGACTATCACACTGGTGTGCCCAATCATGGCAGTCACCTGGTAGCCAATCATCTCGTGGTCTTCAATGACATGTTGAACAAGTGCCTCGTAGGTCCTTGGAACAAACAGACACTTCTTACAGTGAATCTGGTTACTGTTAACATTGTTTGTGTTACTACTCTCAGTATTTCCTGTGGCTCCTGCTGTGCCACCATTCTGAGTATTTGTCTTCTCTCCTGGTTTTACAATATAGGGCTGGGCCACTTGCTGGAAGTGTTCCCGGTAGATGTGCTTTCGCACTACATTGTATAAAGGGTCCCTGTAGGTGCACTTCTTGCAGTAGTACACCGCCTGTTCCACACTGTCCCCAGTCCTCTTCAGCACCCCATCCTTCATCATGATCCCACCAGCTCCTGTCACCATTCCACCAGGGCCATGCCGCACAGCATTGTTAGGCATGTGGAAAAGTTTGATGTGCGTTTCCAGAGTCTTTTTGTTACCATTGTAAGTACAGTAGGGGCAGTTGAGCAGAATGTTGTTCTCAAAATCCTCGCTGTGGACATTGCGGAAGTGGCTCTTGTATGCAGAGAAGTACTTGGATGAAAAGAGACACCCCGAGCAGCAGAACGGCTTTGATCTGTAGTCCTGCAGACACAGAGGTGAGAAAGGCTTAGATTTTAGTTCTTTGTCTAAAATAATAATTAACACTTTTTTATTGTACCTTTATGCATTTCTTCTGCTTTTGTCACGTGAACAAAACTAATAATTAAAATAATAGATTAAAACATAAGTGTTGTAAAACACAGGTTATTTAAGAGTGCGGCTCTGTGTGTGTCACACACCTGGACTTTGGTATGTGATGGTTCCCACATGCACACATCTTCCCATGTAGTGTGCTTTATATATACCTCTGGAGGAGTAAAGTCTTTATAGTCCTAAACAACAAGAAAAATTAATATTAATACTAGATAATGATGAAACAATGGCACAATCAAACAGGAGAATATCATTTGAAGCATTCACAGGGTAAAGAATGCCTCTACAGATGCCTGAGACACATGGATAAATTGCCAAATTACTTCAGTTTTCTTACTTTTGAGTGATGCAGAACTCATAGCTAGTGTACTGTAGTAATCAGATACGTTGCATAAACACAAAGAGAAGGGGTTTCTGGGTAACTGTAGGGAACAAATCCAAAGTTTGCCTCTGCTGTGTCAAACAAAAATCTGATATTCACAAAACAAGGTGCAATTTTTTTTCTAGTTTTTATTAATATTTCAAAATTGTTTCCTTGTTCCCAGCTTTTTACTGTTGTCTGGGATACCCGTTCTCTTATATTAAGTGAGTTACAACAAAATAGGGGCATGATGTCAATAGCAGGGTTTCCCATACATTTATTTATTTGTGGTGGCCTGCCACAATATCAACATTGTCCACCATATATTGATTTTCTATTTTTGGAGCTGTGCATTTTGGAGCTCTCGCTATCTCTCTCAAAAACATAAGTTTGTTTGAAAGGAACAGCGATATATATTGAGCTGAAATCCAGTGAGTGAGCCGATTGGGTGGCTAATTTACTGGACGTAGCATACTCATTGGCTTGTAGCATCAGCCTGCACTAGCCCTGTTTGAGACCAAATGAAATTTTATTTCCAGCTTGCCTCCAGCTGGTGCTGCAAAAAGTATGAGCCATGCTGATTCCACCATGACTTTGTCCACATTATTCTTATGTTTTCAATCTCCCTCATTTTTAAGGTCAATTAGGAATGGAAAATCCTGTAGTGTGCATCAGGCATTAGCTAGTATGGCAGCTTTCCATTATGTGCAGGCTGCCAAAAGGACCTTATTCCTTGTAAGAACATTGGCTTATGAATGCTTTATGAACATGAATAGAAAGGTTTATGCACCACACAACCACACTCCCCCAATGGGGTACTGTGTGCGTTATATTATGAGTCAAGTTCATAGAGTCCTGTCATCATACAGTCTCTAAATTCATGCAGCTATGCCAGCCACCCTTCTGCTGAACCCTTAGCTCCCGCTCCAAATCAAATTAAAGAGCAAACTCATCAACTCGTAAACTGACCTTATTATTAATCCAAAACAAATTTCCCACATGTACACCAGTGCCACATGTATCCAAACAAGAACCATTATTATCCCTCAGTAAGAGGTGGAAATGATGCTGGGAATATGAGTTTGAAGACAATCAACGCCATATGTGGCAATCACGAGGTAACTCTGCAGAGTACATACAGCATATTCTTCTTAAGGCAAAGCTATCAACATTAAAGGACAGTAGAATGTGCAGCTATTATAATAAAAATACCAAAGTCAAGGCACCCTCACCTCTAGGTGATCTCTACAAAACTCCAAGCCAATGTCTCCCAGGACCTTCTTGACATTTTTCCTTGCCTTCCGCAGACTGCCTAGGTTATTGACTGGGAGCTGGAACATTCTGCCCACCTGAAATGAAAAGACACAAACAGCATGTTATCAACAGGTATAAGGCAAAATTTGGACAGTTGTCTGTTAACTGAACCCCAAGTCAGGAAATGAACAGTTCGCTGAAAATGACCTCTTACTTGAGATATCTTCCCCAGTATAACATCATGAAATACACAACACTGATGGCTTCAGCTATCTGTTAAAGTACTATCTTCTTGGCATTTAGACAGAGTTGTCTCTAATGTATGCCTCTAAATGTTCATTATAGCTTTATTCAGACATGACAATAGATTTGACAACTGTTTATTGTCACATCTGTAGTAAGAGTTACACGACTGAAAGTGATAGTTGTTCTCCAAGGATTATCAAGTCAAAGAGCACCCAATTAGCAGAGATGCAGGCCAAAAGCTGCCCCGTGTTAAAACAGCACCAGGGCATGTTGTTATATGTGCTGCTGAGACAATGTAACAGTTAGTAACAGCTTTATGCGTTTAAAGACTGATCAGAAGCAAAAACACATCACATACGTTTGTAATACTCGAAGACAGGATTTTTACAACTTGAACTATTTTGTCTTTCACCATGAAGATTGTGAAGTAAACAGTATCAATAGAGCGTCAACACGGGCCTTTTTTGTCAGTTGGTGACAGCCTTGCTCACACCCTTAACCTGGAGCATTAAATAGAATTATATATCATATATCATTTAGATCTTCACTTTTTCTACACTGACATGTCCAAATGTCTCCAGTGAAAAAGGCCTGCTAGCAAAGCTTTAATTCCCTAACCAAGAGTTTAACAGGCCTGTGAGGGTTAAACAGACAAACATGTTTCCAGAATTTAGAGCCCACTCTTTAAGACCCCACAGCAATGAAACTTACAATGTGGAGTCTTGATCTCATTCACAAGGATGGTCATATGTTCAGGTGATGCCGTACACATTCCTGCCAATGTTTTCACACTATTGCACTGATTAATAGGTTGTGGTAATGGACCAAGATACCCAGCAATGCAAAGCTGTGTAGAAGGAAATATATGAAATTTAAATCTGATTTTGAAAGAAAGAGAGACTGATGTCAGGTGATACCTAAAGCGTGTGAATTTTGTGCACTTCACGTGAGCTACTTTTAGCTACTACGGTTTGAATTAGGGTGCGTTATCAAACTTCGTCAACAAGGTCTGCTCGGTAAATATTTTGGCAAAGCCCCAACAGCTAAGCAAGTCGGCGTTCGTGTTATAAAAAGGTGAAATGAGTATGGTTAATTTAGGAGATGCGTGTCTAGGTGCAGCGCTGGCCATAGTACTGAAACAGAGGAAATGAGATTAATATACAGAAACAGATACACTATACAGATAGAATACGTCACCTAGTTTGGTTTCTTAGCCTGCTTGCCTTTTGTGGTTGTAAATAGAAGAAGAAGAGAGAGAGCTGCCTACAAACGGTAAACAGCTGTTTACACACCCCTTCCCGCATATGAGTGACTATTATAAATGCTCTGATCAATGTATATAAGTGAGACTTTATTTTTGATCACATTTTTGTTTAGTTTTAACAGCAAGCACCTAGGCGCTGTTCAGGCACTTTGGATTTTTTGATGTGTTCTGTGACTTTTTCTCTTCCCCTGACCGGCTGGATTAGCACCCTCTCTATGTTTCGGGAACTCATGATTCACAAATTAAGCACTGTCCAAAACTAGACATTTCTGGACGGACAGGAAGACTAACTTTATGCTAACTCAGCTTAAGGAGCTAAATATCCTGAAATAAGTGGATTTACAGAAACAGATAGCAGAAGGGCGAACACTTGCTGCTTGTTGACTTGTTTGGTATGTGATGCAACAGGTAAAGCAGAAGAAAGTCTGACTGCAACCAGCTGTAGCTATAGCTTCATAGCAACTGCGTGTGCAAACACACTGACTGATGTAAACAATGCAGGTTACAAATTATTTTAAAAATTAGCTTTCAAAACACCTGAAGAAAGAAATACACTCAATACATAAGTTGTGTATCCACAACTTTTGTTCGTATAAAAGAAAACTCCAGAGCACCAAAGTCGCGAGCTAGTGTTCAATGGTTAGCAGCAGCTTAGTTTTTTACACTGACCTGGGCAAACCTAACTTAAACGTCTGGAGTATAAGGTAAGGTTAAACAAACCCACTGGTCCTTCATTAAACTGTTCTACAGAAAATACAATTAAACCCTCAGCCACCCATTTATTTTATGTTACTTTCATGAGTAATAAGTTTTGCATTGGTAAAGGCCCCTTTTGCCAGAGAAAGTAAGTGGCTGATTGAATGTCTATTCAAATCAGAGCTCCATGTAGTGAGGTCAAAGGTCAATGATGCATGATGGCATAAAGGCAGCTCAGTGACAACAAACAGCACAGTCCTAAACAATTCCTGCTAACACCTCAGCTTATTTCCCTTCTAGAAAACACAAAACAGAGAGAGTGAACTGTGTGTGTGCGTCTGTCGTTCCACCAACTGTTGGCCTAGTAAAGAGCTGAGAGAACTGGAGACATTTCTGTCAATCCGCCTGTCTGTCTGTCCTCCATTCAGAAATGTGCAGTGCTAGTGTGAGTTAAACAGACACATATCCTTGCCCACTTCCCCTCTCTGTTTCTCTTTCCTGCTTCCTCCCATTACTTGTAGATGGCGCTAGAGTGGAGCTCCATTATGTAAGCCTCCCTATACTCTGCCTGCCCCCTTTTTCTCACTGCCTCGCAATACCATCACAGAATGGCGCCTCCTATTGAGTCAGCAGCAGCCTCTACAATATGTCTGCAGTGGAGGGGGAGGGGAGGGTAGGGTAGGGAGGGTAGGGAGGGAATGGAGGAGGAGAGGAGGGAGGGATGTTGGAAGGGGAGGGACAGAAGGAGTGAGAGGGATCAGCAAAGGGGGAGGCAGCTGGGAGGAGGAGGAGGAGGAGGGAGGGAGAGAGAGAGGGG
>JAQQZW010000002.1:2569823-2580854 GCA_029814745.1 Zanclus cornutus | reverse complement strand
TGTTAGTTTATTTGTGGCACTTTTTCAATTTATTCTTGCATCTGTGGAACTTTCACTATTTCTTCTTGCGTTTGTGAAACCTTTTCCATTTCTTCTTGTGCATGTGAGACATTTTGTGAGTTTTTAATAGCAGAGGAAAACTGTAGGTGTCTCTGCTGTATGCAGTTATGATATTGGTCCATAAATATATTTTGCCACTGTAAATGGCTGTGAAGCTCATTAGTAGAGGGAAAACCAGAGCAAATACAGTGGAAGGAGAGACAGAGAGAAAACAGAGAGAATTAGAGTCAGAAACACTGTATGCATGTTTGTATGTATGAGTAAACAGCATGCATATGACTTTTTAAATGTTTTTGTATTGATGCTTTTCCAGATACATCCAGATGCCCAGGCCATTCTGTTTTGAGCCCAGTAATCGTTACGTGATTGCAATCAGGTTCCAGCGGCATGGGGTTTCACACAGACATCTCACTGCCTTCATTCTTATTGACTCGGTGAGCTAATGTTGTCAGCCCACCGTCCTTATTTTCCACCTCGAAGTCTGTTTGAAAGTTAGCAGTGTTGTTGAAGAGAAACCCCACCACGGCTATAATAAGAAGTCTGCTTTAGCTATGGCACCGTCCATGTAATGATTAAAAGAGCTAAAAAGAAAGTCTAACATGAAATGATTTCAGGACCCCATCTGTATGTTTCTTAGAGCTTCACACACAATGAGGTTTCCCCCTAGTGGTTGCAAAATACAAATGCCAATGTTGAATTTCTCAAGGTTTGGTATTAGTTTTTTAATAATTTAATAAACATGCTTTTAAATGACATTGAAATTCATTACATGAAAAAAGGATTACTGTAAACATTTCTTATTTTAAAGCACTATTCTAGTGAAAGCTTTTTTATAAAACAAATCTCTTTTAGAGATGCTTTTGAGTTGTTTTTCTCTGTTTGACCTTAAAAGCACTGTCACACTGTTATGTCTATTCTGCAGTTGAAAAATTGGCTCTAATGTGGCATATCAACCTCTTGTGATTACTTTTTTGCCTCCCTGGCTCATAATACCAGCCTTTTTACATCTTTAACTAAAGCTATAATTTTTAACCTCTTTTCCCCCCAATAGCTGGTTCTGATCCCCAGATACACTGAGCTTCCTGGTTTCCAAGGTAACGAGCCGGAGGCAGAGCAGCGGCGGGAAGAGATGATTCGCTACATGTGTCTGGATTCCTTCATGATGACGCCGATGCCCCCTTTGGCTGAGATGTGCTCTAAACTCATCTGCAGCATTTCATCCATCATTCATGACGGTGCTCTGCGTAAGTAGACAAATAAATGCACAAAATAAGCACAGAGTTAGAGGATGTGGGTTCAGAGTTATTGATAAATGAAATTGAAAAAACTGGATGATAATTTCTTATATGTTTTTTATGTGTTTCTGTTGTATCCAGCCTGTCAGTGCGACCCTCAGGGCTCCCTCAGTGGTGAGTGTGATAAAGTGGGAGGTCAGTGTCGCTGTAAACCCAACGTGATGGGTCTGCGCTGTGACCAGTGTGCCCCAGGAACCTACGGCTTTGGAGCCAGTGGCTGCACCAGTGAGTCTGTTCTACAGTCAGCAAAGTTTGTCACATGACACCATTACTTGGCACCATCTCTCACACAAGGTCAAACAAATGACGGTGGGAAAGTTGGACGAGGCCTCTTCACTTCCTCCCACTGTACAAAATGAAGCCAAAATAGCCCTGATACAAATGCTGCCGTCTTGCACTGGTGATGTCATTTAGCACCAGAGCGTGTGCTGTAGCGATTGGTGGATGGAGTCACGGTATCGAGATCCCACCCACACAGGCCCCAGTAGAGGGTTAGGGTTGGCTTTCAATCATGACGTTACACCATTTTTCAGCATCAAATAACCAATTAAAATCAAACTTATCAGGAAAATAAACATTTGAACATGCACCATCCTGATGAGAACTACCTAAACAACAAGAGTTATATTTGGGTAAAACTTATTTGACGGGTACATTGACGGGTACTTTGACGGGTACTTTGGCCCATGTCCCATCTGCTAACATGAAGGGAGTGGGCTTTATGAGCTGTACTGCAGCCAGACTCCAGGGGGTGATAGACGTGTTTTGACTTTATTTTTCAGGAGCTGTCATGTCAACCATCTTTTTACAGTCAACAGGGCAAAGCGAAGCTAAATCTCCTTTGTAGATGTCTCTTAAAATATTAAGACATTTTGTTAGCCAGGTTCTATCTGAAATAAATTACACTAATTAGGTGACTGTTTCTGAATGTAATGGTGCGAGCAATGTCTGTGTGTGCTGTCCCATTACATAACTGAGTGATATTATCACTTGTCTAAGCTGGTCAGAGGCTTATTCCTACTAAGATCGGTAGTTGTGTCAGAAAGCCTCTGTGTGACTAGTGCGCTTGTTCAAGACCAGTAATGGCCGGGTAGTTGTGTCATCTGAAAACATACAGATGTCATCTGTGTTGGTCTGTTTACTGAGCTTCTTCTCTGTGTTTGTTTGCTTTGTTCAAAGAATTCATTTTTGTTATTAAGTGCCTTTCACACATTCTTATGGTGCAATAAACTGAGTAACCAGGTCCTGTTTGATCATGCTTTCAGTGTGATGTGGCCCTGTGGAAAAGCAGACTGGTTTCAATATATGTGATACTACTGATTAATGTTTTACCATATATTAGCAGAAACCTTTAGCTGAACCATAGAGCTGCAGTGTTTTGTCCAAATAAAATAGACACACCACTCTATAGTTATGAGGTCTAATGTGCTATTAATATTGAAAAAGATCTTGAACACATGCCGCTTTCCAAGATAAAAAAATCACTTCAATAATTCAGTATATTTTTGTTCCTGATCCCAGTTAGAAGCACAAACAGTGATTATCAGTAGAATAACACTGAATAACCCTTTAAATATGTCCTCCTCTCCAGCCTGTGACTGCCACTCAGAGGGCTCATTGAGCCATCAGTGTGACCCAGTTACAGGCCAGTGCCAGTGCAGGCAGGGGGCCACCGGGCGTCAGTGCTCAGACTGCCAACCAGGACAATGGGGCTTCCCCAGCTGCAGCCCCTGTCAGTGCAACGGCCACGCGGACATCTGTGACCCCCGCACAGGGGAGTGTAGAGAATGCAGGGACTACACAGCAGGACACCTCTGTGAACAGTAAGGATCACTCAGCCTCAGTTTGGACTCACTTTTGTCCCTGCTTGTCAGACTGATGGTAAATTTCTTCCCTTATCTGTCCCAGTTGTGTGGAAGGGTTCTTTGGAAACCCAGTGCTTGGCTCAGGGGAGCACTGTCGGCCCTGCCCCTGCCCCGGTAACCCCGGCTCAGACCACTTCAACGGCCAGTCCTGTCAAACTGACCACACCTCTAACCAGATCATCTGTGACTGCAGACAAGGCTACACTGGTGAGCTATCACACCGCAGTAACACAGTTTGTTTAGGTGATCACTTCACACTCTGCTAGGTCAGCAAGCCGTGTCTGATTGATAGTGTAGAAAATCATAGTAGCTGTGGCTGATTCTGCCCTGAAACATTCCATACGTGACCCTCCACTAAAGCTTCACATTAGTGGAGCAGTGTTAAAGCTAACTGTCATGTATATTCGCTGTTTTCTCCCTCAGGGCCCCGCTGTGACCAGTGTGCACCTGGTTACTATGGCAACCCAGAGCAAGCCGGTGGCCAGTGCCGCCCGTGCGATTGCAACGGTAACATCGACACCCAGGATCCTGCTTCATGTGACCCCAGGACCGGCCAGTGCCTCAAGTGCCTGTACCACACAGACGGCCCGTCCTGTGCCCACTGTCAGCACGGTTACTATGGCAACGCATTGGCCCACGACTGCAGACGTAAGTGACGATAGCAGATATTAAAGTGCATCTGTATGCTTTTTCTTTTTCTTTTGGTCGGTAGTTACCCGTAACAAATCGTAAATTCTGTTATCCTTCTCTCAACTTTTAAGTTTTGATGGTGTAGAAGCTGAAGCTATCTTTTTTTTTTTTGTAATTCACTTTTTTTTAGATAGATTTCCACATTCCTTTCAATAATGTTAACATTCCACACTATGTTCTTTTAAGAAAAAAAAAAAGACACCATCCAGAAACATGAAATGAAAGTACAGGATGAGTATGAAACATAGGTACTGATTTCAAAACAACATCACTTAATCATGTACACTGCCTCATACTTACATACTTACATACATACTTACTCACTTGTTTGCTCATACCAACATTCCTGTTTATCTCCCTAAGCATTTTCAGTCATTAAGATTCATTTAGAAAGGAACCTCCAACATCTGTTGCAATGAGCAAAGGGGTTCTGTAAATTACACACTCATGTAAAGTCTGATCTGAAAGGTGTTATGTATCTTATCCACTTTTCCCAGATTCTATTGAATTTGTACAGTTCCAGTCCAGGAAGAGAGAGTCAACTTTTCCATTACATATATATTCTGCACTACTTCAACCCAGTCCTCGACCTCTGTCTTCAGCCTTTTTTTGGTCAGAGCGTTCTTGCTTGCGACTGACATTATTCTAAACATATATTTGTCTCCAGTGCTTGTGAATTTCATGTTTAATTCCCCAGATATAACGACTCAAATGTGAAAGGGAGTTTAGTCCACCATTACTTTCTCCATGCATTTCTTTAGTTCCTGCCAATAGAAGCAGATGGAGGGGCAACCCCAGAATATGTGAAAGTGATCGGCTTTATTTGCTCCACATAATCTCCAGCATCTTGCATCATGATACTTTTTCTGCACTGGTGTTATAAAAAATCTCGTAATGTTTTTCCATCCGTATTCTCTCCAAGATAAGGAACTATTTCCACTGTTGCTCATTAATCTCTTCCCATTCATCATCTTATGGAACAATGTTTGCCTCTTTCTCCTGCTTCTCTTTTACGTATATTGTGTCATTTCCTTTCAAAGTTTCCAATCCTGCATATAATTTTGAAATCAGCTTCCTAATAAGATAATCATATTAATAATTCCTAATTCCAGCCCCAAGAAAAAAAAATTCTCTTTTTATTGTTTTCTCCACGTAATGCCTCAACTGCAAATATCTATAAAGGTCCTGATTGCGTAAACCATAATTTTCCTTAAACTCTTGAAAGCATTTGATGCCTTTCTTCTTTAGGAGCTCCCAGTATATTGTAGGGCCTCTCTCTCATGTCTTAAACCTCATATCTGTTCTGCTTGGTATGAATTCTTAGAATCATATGCAATCCATCTTACTTTTCTACTATGTGCTCCTAAGCCATTCTTTGCAATTATTTCAAACCAAATCTTAAGGGATAAGCTTAGCCATGGATTCTGAAAATGTGTCTCTTCTCAGGCTGTACCTGTGTGACTGCTGGCACCATCCAGTCTGCTTGCAGTGATGGACAGTGTCACTGTGACAGGCAGACCGGAGCCTGCCCTTGCAGGGACAACGTGTCCGGACATAACTGTGATCAGTGTGCTCCGAACCACTGGAACTATGGTCAGGACCGAGGCTGTGAGCCCTGTGACTGCGACCCCCAACATGCCATGGGAACTCACTGCAACATGGTGAGGAAGCCCAGAGGACACCAAAATCCTTAAGATAGATAGTGCAAACGTGAACTCAGAACAAAGTTTGAGATTATCTTTAAAAAATCCATATCTGTCTGTCCTTCAACCTCTTTCTCTCTCTGTCCTTTGTAGTTCTCAGGCCAGTGCCACTGTCGTCCAGGCTTTGGTGGTAAACAGTGCACTGAGTGTGAGCAGTTCCACTGGGGAGACCCACGGGTGCAGTGTCAAGGTAACTTACCTTGTGACTAATAACTACATAAAAAAAAGAAACATGACTTTACCTTTATTCTTGAGGAATCTTTTTTTTTATTATTTGGATTTCTTAATATATATATAACATACACTTCCCAGATTACCAAAAAAAAGACCCAAAATCTTAATGACAAGCAAAACAAGACAGGAAGACCAAACAAACAACAACACATTTACCCCACACATCAAACAAACAAGCTCTACCTTGCTTTACAGGAATCTTAATGAGATCAGTCTTGAGTAAATATGCCACAAAAATATCTAGAGACTGTATCAGTTTGTTAGAAAAAAATACACAGATAAGAATAAAGACCACTACAAAGCGAGAGACAATTTTTTAGGAAGTAGGAAAAGATTAGGAGTGATTTTATAACAGTAAGTGAACAGGGGCAGGTACCTGTGGCTGGTAATGACAAAACTTGACTTTCAGTTAACTGTAAAATCACTACAGCACTGTTTCCCAAAGTGTGGGCCAAGGCCCCCTGGTGGGCTGTAGTGGTAATGCAGTTGGGCTGCAGCCTGGGCTATAAAGAATTCTTTCATGTAGCAAATTTATCAAAATATATATTTTTGATGAATTCCCCCTCTGTTTATCTAAATGGTGATTAATAAATTTGCATTGTTTTCCATAGATTTACTGGACCTATGAAATTATTAAATATGAAATGTTATTTTGTGCAATGAGCCATCTACTTGTCAGTGTTTATTATGTACAGTATGTATATTTCCATGACAAAATGAGATGGGGGGGTGGGCCTTGGGGTTTCTGCTGAACACTTAAGGGGCTCTAAAGTTTGAGAGACTGCACTACAGGCTGTTATATTCCTCAGTCGCAGTGAGACAATCTGGTTCTATCTGGTTCACAGCGTTTCATCGTGAGGCAGCAAAAGCCTCTCTAACTGTGTCTTGAAGACATGAGTAGATTCTTTCCTACAGTATCTGGACTTGTTTCATGTGCAGACCTGTATCTAATTTTTTATTGTTCTGTATTATCCTCCATGTCCTCCCTCCTTCCATTCAGAGTGTAACTGCCATCCACTGGGCTCAGAGATGGCCCAGTGTGACCGAAATACTGGGGCGTGCGAATGCAGGGAGGGAGCAGCAGGGAAGCACTGTGATGAATGTGACCGCGGCTTCAGTGGCGTCTTCCCAAAGTGTGTCCAGTGTCACCCATGCTTCGAGCTGTGGGACGACGCCGTGTGCCAGATAAAAAAAGATCTGGAGCACATCCAGTACACTGTGCAGAAGATCCTGGAGAGCGGCGTCACACCAGGAGTTGGGGACACGCGCATCAAAGAGCTGGAGAGGAAGCTGAAGCAAGTGCAGGGTCTGATCAGTACGGACAACAGCGACAGGATCCACCAGCTGATTGGTCAGAGCATCGATGACCTCAGGTGATGATGTCACATAATGATTGGATGTTCTTTTGGGTTGGCCACAATCATGTGTAATTATATAAGGGTTGGGGTTAGAGTTACAAAGTCTTGAAAGTTTTAAAAACGTTTAATTTTAAGCGTTATGTTTTCAAGGTTTGGAATTCGCTTGAAATCAAACATACTCCTCGAAAAATGTTTGATGTTTAACATAATTTGGGCTTTTATTTACACAGTCACTCATGGTAACCAGAATCTTTTATAATGTTTGAAAAGAAAAAAAAGATCCCGTCATCATATTTTTTGTCACGACCAAGCATTAAAATAATCACGACCAAAACATACAATTAAAGTTAATTTGATCAGCTAGTTAGACAAACAAAGTGACAGTATGCAGTACATTGATTGCTGAAGACACAAAGGAATTCTCATAATTTTATTTTTAACAAATGCATTTGTAGTAGCACTTAAGATGTGATGATAAAAGCTTGAAGAATCCAGAAATATTTGCTTTAGGTATCTTGACAGTGTTTAAAAAGTGCTTGAATTTTACGTTTTTAGAAACTGTACAAACCTGTTATTCGAAACGCCCCGCTCTGTGTGTTCCAGGGCAGAGATCGCCCTGACTGACGGGCGTCTGATGGGTGTCACCCGAGAGCTAAATGCAACAGCAGAAGAAGAAGAGGCACTGAAACACACACTGGCTGACATGGAAAGAGAGCTGAAGGACATCAACACCACTGTGGCTGACAAACAACGTCTGCTGGAAGACTACCTCACCTCAGGATTTGCAGGTAACGAACTCAGACAGGTCAGAGAAGTTTTGAAAAATATGATGTGACAGCAATGATTTAAACTCCCTTCAGATAATGACAATAATATCATGCATTTTTAACATGCAAATTAAGTGAACCTCAATCAAGCAAAAATATTGTGCAAAAAAAATCTTTATACAAAAAAACCCAAAAAACTCCTCCTGTTTCCTCTCAGATCAGTTTGAGAAAGTGAAGAAATACTATCAGGAGTCAGTGGCGGCTGAGGAGAAATGCAACTCCACGGTGTCCGGTCCTCTCAGTCCTTTGGAACAGTCCAAAGAAACCCGCACTCTCACTGAGGACCTGCTGGAAGCCAGTAAAGACAGGCTCCTCCGTGCTCTGGCTGCTCAGAACAAATCCTTAAATGAACTGCAGCAAAAGGCCCACGACCTGGATAAGAAGGTCCATCACCTCAGCCACAAGGTACGCAGCTTCCATTCATTCATGTATCCGTGTGACTGTCTTCCAAAGTGTGTTCAGTATTTATCTTAAACAGAAAAAATTCATCTGAAAATGTTGCAGAAAATTTTTGCCAGTTTGCATTGGGTCAAGGTATCATCCATGTATTATTATTCACTTATCTGGATTATGAAAAACAGTCTGAAATTTGGAGTGTCCGCTCTGTCTCAGTTTTCATTTTAAGGCAGACAAACAAAAAAAGAAAAAAGAAAACCTAGAAAGCCTTCTGTTTTTCTGGTATTTTGTTTCGTTCTGCAAATCTCTGCTGTGTAAATCATCAAGAAAAACATTTAAAGCAATTTGAAAGCTAAATTAAAGTTAATTGTGAAGTAAATTTTAAAGCATTTATGTGATTTTGTTTTGAGTGCTGTTAATAATAGACACTAATCTTCACTGTCAGGTAAATCAGTATGACAGCATTCCATGTTATGAACAGGAGAGTGACCAAAAAGCATTAAACTGGCTGGAAATAACATTTACGGCAAGAGAGATCTGTAGGGTTTCCTTTAAAAAAACATGAAATCTTTTGTTCCTCACTGATGTTTTCAAACATTGAATTTAGACTGTTGAGGAGAGATAAAGAAATAAAAAATATATATATATTTTTTTTAACTTCATTGACCCAGTCTTTTAATGTGAGTAATTATGCCTTGTTGCTCCCTCCAGGTATGTGGTGGTCATAGCAATGCCAGCATCAATGGCAGTTGTCCAGACAGCCAGTGTGGTGGTGCCGGTTGTCGTGACAATCAGGGCAATCACGTATGTGGAGGAGAGGGATGCAACGGGACCGTGAGCACTTCTGTAGCAGCACTGAATCATGCGAGGAACGTCACTGACAGTCTTACTGCTGCCAATGAGGAGCTGCAGAACGTGGCCAGGAAGGTGCTGAGACACTCTCCTTTTTTATTGAATATTAATGTGCAGTAGAAGTGACGGTGTGTCCTCTTATCTGTCATGACTGGACGCCATAAAGTTTCTCTGTTGACTTGACATCCTTGTTTCTGGTGTCCAGCTCCAGGATATAGCCTCCGTGACACAGGATGTGAAGAACCAGGCGATGAACACGCTGGAGAAAGCCCAGAAGAAGAAGGACCACTTTGAGAACAACAACAAGAAGCTGAAAGATTTCATTAAGAAGATCAGAGACTTCCTCACTGGTAATCTCCTGCTGTTGTGATGTTGTTGCAGATTATGTCAGCTTAAAAGTCTAACTTTAGTTCAACTGCAGTGGCGTTGCTGCTGTGGCAGATATGATTTTCTGATATTTCATGTGCTGCTTTTTCTCGTATTTTGTGTTTAATTTCTCTCCCTTTTGCGTTCCAGAGGAGGGAGCGGATCCAGAGAGCATAGAGAAGGTTGCTTTGCAGGTCTTGGCGATTACCCTGCCGGTCAACAGGACCACTCTGGACAAAATGGTCATGCAGATAAAGGACAGCCTTTCCAACCTCACCAACATCGAGGGCATCGTCAACCAAACCTCTCAGCACATCAGCAAAGCCAAGGAGCTGCTCGAAAAAGCTAAAGAGGCCAAGTGAGTGAAAAATTGAAGGCCGCATTTCCCACAAACCATCTTGTTTACTATCAGAAAGAGCAACTGACTTACATTTCTCTCTTCAATCACAAAAGACCTCTCATGTTTCTGTGGTTCAGCCTCTTTCCCTTTTGTTCTACAGTTTTGTCTATTATAGACCAAAATGCAACAAAGATTGGACTTCTATATGAGCTGCTTCATTATAGTTCGGTAATCAGCCCTGATCCCCTGATCCATGAAGGGAGGAGCTCCTATGAATCAGGAATCAGTGATGAGTGAATCCACATTAAAAAGTACAGCTGGCACCAGGCCGACATCACACTCTCTAAGAAAAAATGTCTGATAAAACACAGCCACAATCTGAACACTGAAACAGCAGCAGCCACTTAAAAATCAGTTACCACCATAAAAATATCTTACTGTAGAAATGTTATTTAAACAGTGTTTGCACCCATTTTAATTAGTAAATGAACGCCAATCACATCACAGCAATCTAAATGTAAACACTGGGCTCATTATCACCTTATACATAATGAAACACGTCTCCTATACTTTTAATCGATAACGCTATTAATCAATATTGCATCAAAGCTGCTATAATCAATATTTATTGAATAACAATGAATCTAATTGCTCTATGTACAGTATGTGGAAAGTGTCTCTTTTAGTGACACACCAACAGATGATTTTCTCCTGACTCTGCAGTTCTCCTGCAGAGCATTTTCGTGTCTTTCAGCTCATTGTTTTGGTTTTGTGGCCCACAGCTTTTTCTCCACACACACACAAACACACATAAGGATTGCTGTACAACTTTTTTCCTTTTCTTTTGTACAATGGATTTGAACTGTGTGATTTGGTTTTGTTGAGGTCACTCCTGTCGGTGTTTGTACTTTACTGACTTGTTTGCTTACAGTTACTAAAACTAGCAGTGACTCTGTGATTGTGTTAAAATGCTACATAGTGTAGTTACCTTTGATTAAGTTAAATCTTATTTTCTACATTGGTTACAATATATACTCATTACTGA
>JAQQZW010000002.1:2101055-2115341 GCA_029814745.1 Zanclus cornutus | reverse complement strand
CATTGGCTGCTGAAGAGCGAGTATACAAACATACATACATGTCACTGCTGTAGGTTAGCAAACTAAACCTTTTCTGTTGTCTCTTTTTCAGTGCCTTCTGCACCATGCCAAGCATTAAGGTCCACAACATAGTTGTATATATGCAGTAAGTATCTCTTTATATACTGTATATATATATATATTGATTTCTGTTCTATTTAAGTGCTTTATAAAGTTTTGAGTTATTCAAGCTTCAGCTACAGACTGTCTTGTGATGGAATTACACCAGCCGCAGTGGTTGTTCACAGGATGATGTTCTGAGTATTCACGGGTTGGACCAAATCCATCCTTTGAACTCAGCTTTCATTTTGATCTCAACTACATACCTGTAAAATTTCGTGGCTGCATCATGCAGGTTGTGATGCTATTGCCTTGATTTTCCTTATTTGACACAGGCCTGGTACTTTGACAACATTGCTTGTTTTATTGTGTGTTTGCGATGTGCTTTGGAGATGGCTCAGCTGTAAAGAGGGAAATGTGAAAAAAGATAATGTATTCATTCATTCATTCATTCATTAAGCCCATAAAAGTCTGTGTGGCATATATTGAAAAAGCATCACTTTCAGTGGCAGGCGGTTGCTATTAAACATACTAGCCTGGAGACTTTATTTAAGCTGCTGCTGCCTTGTTAGCTTAATCTAGCAAAGCCCACCAGTTACCACCACATTCAACCCAACATTATAATGTGTTATCAGTCAAGTTTAATTGTCACTTGGAATAATATAAGGGGTGATGGCTCGTGTCCAGTGAAGCCGCTGGGAAAAATACAGTGGTGCTGTAAAAGTCTCCAGTCTCTTGGAGATGCACACTGCTCAGTCCCTCCTCCATAGTTAGGCCACCACAGAGGTCGAAGTTGATCTTAAACGTTTCCATTTTGTAGCAGTTGTAACAGTTCAAATCGTGAAATGTACCTGTGGCTGTAAATGTCTTACTGTGTTGCCTAGATACAAGAGAAGGAAGCTGGAACTACTTACACAGGGAGTGATACAGAGTTGTGTAAAGGCATAAGACGTCATCGTTTCCGTTATACAAGGTTATTATACCACAGCTGACAGCCACTCAGACTGCTTGATTTAAGCTATTTGTTTTATAAACATGGTTAGTCGTGAATGTAGAATGTGTCAATATTGTCAAAATACGAATGATCATTGTTGAATGTATGTTTGTCTAAAACTTCACAGGTTTGTAGTTGAGATCAAACGAAGGCCAAATTTTGAATAAATTTTGAATTAACAAACTGTAGTTCTCTTCTGTAGTTGAGACAAAATAACCTTAATTTCACATACTGGAAGTGGCTGGAACTTGTCTGCAGGTGTCATTTCCCTGCTAGTTATTAAATATTATATCAGAGAAATCATCTCTGTGCTTACATCATGCATGTATTTTGTCTGTAGCTAATTCATCGTGATCGGCAGCACCGTGTGCAGCAGATAAATTTCTGTATTGCCCTGTTTTCAGAACCTCAGTGAAAACCTCATACATGGTGCGAACATCCCAGAACAGCCTTGAGGCCTATCGCTACATAGACTGTGGTTCCAACACCACATACCACCAGAAAGCCAAGCAGCACAGGCACTCCTATACCTACTCACCAGCCACATCCCTCAGCTCCCCTCTGCTGTAATGCAGTAGTCCTGGAAGGAGATGCATCACTTCTCTGGAGGGAGGAAGAGGTGAGGGATGTTAGTTCAAACTCCAGGATGAATTTTTGCTTTTTCTCACAGGCAAACCACCAGCAGCAAAATACCAAGCTGTGCTTTCTTTTAGACTCACACAGAATAGGTAACATCAAGTATCTGTTACCTGGAAAACACAGGTGTGGCAAATGAATTGTGTAAAAGGCTACTTTTTTAACTGCAAATTGACTTTCACTGGACAGCCACTTTTGTTTTATTACTTGCATTAGTGGAGCTTCTGACTGCCTGAACTCACCATGTCTATGATACAGGTTTAAAAAGGCAGTTTCGTTATTTCAGAGAGAATCAGTCACATGTTCTTGTCGTGAAAAAGGAGTGACCAGTTGAGCTAGTGATTGCCAAAGGGCCTTGTGGCTCAGTGTTGGAACCAGCACAAATGTCAGAGGAAGCTCTTTTCTTAAAGGGGAACGGCTGACATTTCCAGCTGACAACAAAGTGCCACTGTTGGCATTTTTGCCATAGCTTTAACTAATGCTGCAGAGCTCTCTGTGTCTGGTGCTCCTGCTGCTGCTGTAACATCGGGAGGGCATTCTTCAGCATAGCTTGAATGACTTTTGGTATTGTAACACTGTGATGACTGAGGGCGGAGAGGAGAAGGAGCTTGCCTGCTGTTTCAATTTTGGATTTATTGTTACCACAGGAGGGATCATTTAAGGACTGTTGCACCTTGAAACTGGAACAAATTGTTAAACATATCACTGATATTTAACTATTTCTGAAGTTGAAAATGTCATTTTCACAGTTAACATTTCATGGGTGTTTTTAAATGAATTGATAAGTTATTTCCAGGTTCTTCTCATCACAGCGTGTATGCATATTGATTTTAGATTCATGACATAGGTCCTTAGTGTCAGAGTGTAATATTGTTCTTAGATTAAATTTTCTTTAAGGTATCAGCTCATGTGTTGTGACCTAATCACTGATCCTCTAACCTAACCAATAGTATCCTAGTTAAAAAGTTCTTAATTATCACTTCTGTGACTTATCAGTCTTTAGACATTTCTACTGAGCATTTCAGACCAGTAAGCACATAATCTCAGAGTGAAACCTTATATCATCAAGTGACTTCTGCTACAGTATCTGCTCTGTATAGATGAGTCAGTGAGGTTGACTTCATAATGGAAACAAAGTGACTGAAAGCTGTGGGATAGGACTTCTCTTTTTTTAAGGGACAGATTGTAAATATATGAATGGAAGATTTTACCAAGGTTTTTTTTAAAAATACAGAAGATACTGTTATGTTTGGTTCTAAAAAGATATTAAAGGGAGTTGCGAATAAATAAAATTAATAATGAACACAAATACTTGTTTTAGTGTCTTTTTTTTCCCCGAGGATTTAGACCTGCAACAGTTTGATCTGTTGATCTACGGGACATGAATCAGCAACTAGAATGATTTTTAAGGCAAAAATGCCTAACATGTCCTAATTCCAGCTTCTAACTTGCAAGGATTTGCTGCTTTTCTCTATTTAATTGTAAAGTGAATATCCTATTGGGAAAATAATCATGGGACTAATCGATAATAAATAAAATCGTTAGTTGTAGCCCTTCGACTGTGAATCCAAAATGACCACTGACTCAGAAGCACTTTAGGTACCACATCATTTCAGTTTAATTCTATTCTTCATTTTTTGCATACAAAATAGCATAGTATCTTTCACACAAACAAATGTTTTCTTTTATGTCTCATACGCTGTCCTATAGCTGCATGTGAAAATATATTACTACATAATAAACAAGAAAATGGACCACAATATATTATCGCTGTAATACAAGTAGTATTTTTCTTGGTTTTTACCAAACACGGCAACACACTAAATAAATGCAAAGTAAAAATACAAGAAGCAATAAGTACAAAAATATAGCTGGATAAAAAGCTTATTAATACAATAGTGCTTTGTCTTTGGTTAAGTACTTCTGTCCTAGGTTGTGTGTGTTAACCTGTGTGTCTTTGTGAACTTAGTATATTTGTGAAAAAGTCTTGAATGAATTTCCTCATGAGATGTGAAGCAGTGAAAGAACACCAAACATTTCACAGCGATGGTGTGATTTAACACTGTACGTCCTTTCCCATCTAGCATTTTTCCCATTTCACATACATTTCTTTAAAATTGGACGTAACAATACCCAACGTATTTTACCGAAACACCCTCGACACACCGAAACTCTCCACACAGTCACGCAACCCCCCCCACACACACTCATTAAAAGTTAAAAACCTCACATTCATGTTTACTTTCATCAGAGTTATGTCTGTCTCTCGCTTATATTAAGTGTATGTGAGTGAAAAAAAACCATGATTGTCAACAATGATTAAACGTGTTTCACTTGTAAAAGTGCTGTTAGGGTTGAAGGCAAGAGTGGCTGTAAATATGCTGTACATACATCAGAATATCTGAACATCTCTAGATATAGGAACAGAGTTACATCATCAGGGCTTTGGTAACTTTTTTTATACAAAGAAAAATACGGGACTTTCTAACAATACAATATATAAACACACCTGCTGTTTTCAAAGGCAGTTATTATGTCTAAAAGTTGAACATTGATAGGGCTTTGTTGCCCCATAACAGTGCAAGGAAGGATGGTCTTTGTAACCACTCCACACAGTCTATGTGTCTTTAAAGCTGCTTTATTTTTAGCACTACTATTATTAGACCCAACACCAGTCTGACCAAGATGGTAACTGCTGTGGAGCCTGTATCAGGAAGCCAGTTCAGCTTAGTCTGGCACACTTTGGGCTACCTGACTTCACTGAGCCTGTCATTGGTGATCGCAAAACTGGTATCACAAAGCTGTTTATTAACTGGCTCACTTGGTTTTCCACTGTAGCTATAATGGTTCACGTGAAAGCGGCAGAGTTTTTAATGACACCTGCACATGCAACATCATCAGAACTACAAGTGAAGTACTTGAAGCCCCTGAAAACTTGGCTGCAGTTGTATTTTCCCTCAACTAAAGCAGCAATCAAAGTTTGTAAAAACACATCTTAAGGCATTTTTATTAAGAGTTTAACAGCCAAACACTTTGGTCTACCTGTGTGTGTGTGTGTGTGTGTGTGTGTGTGTGTGCGGGGTTTGGTCAGATTTGACCAAATAAGTGTCCATATTTGGATTCAGTGTTGCTAAATCCTGATTTGCGCATGAAACTTTGTTCACCACCTTTATTCCAACTGAGTCTCGCACATTTCCGATCAGTGAGAAAAGCAGATGTCCTAAAAATGTGAAATACCCAAAACTGTTGACAAAAAACTTTAGATCCCATTACTTCTTGTAAGAAGCTGATTTAGACTAAGTGTTTTCAGGGCCTTTAATATGACATATGATGAAATGGATACACCCATATGGCAGCAAAAGGTGATATTCCAAAACTACAAGATAACCTATTATTAGTTAAAAGTAAAGCTACAGCTATAACTACTGTGGGAACTGTTAAACCAACGTTTCTAAATATGGTTATCTTTTGTAACATGTTCTACAGTCAAGAATGTGTTTGGAAAACAAAGTGATAATCCCTACATAATTGATGGTCACAATTTGGTGTGGATTTGTCTCATGATGAGTAAGTGATTCACAAAAATAGAAAAGAGTTAATAGTTAAGTACAGATGAAAAAAAGGTCTAAAGAAGAGAAACAAATCCTTGACAAAAAATATCTGAGCTAAATGTTGCATTTATATATATTTATATATACCAGCTTATTATATGTGTGTGCAACAGTGTGCACAATTAATATGCATTTATAATTGTCATTTTTTTTGGTCTGTTAATGTCCTGAGAGGACACAGAAATGTTTCCTTGATTTCTCCCATAACTCTCATGGTAGGCAAAGTGACTGTACTGCTCTATAAAAATAAGTCTGTTGTTATTAATTACATGGTAATTTATTGTGATCTCAGTGCTTTCTGTCCATGTCAGGATCCTGTAGGAAAGATGACTCCATGTTAACAGGCTTTGATCTGATCCTCTGAACTGAGCCCTCTCCGGAGCAGGTTACCATGGTGATCGACCGTGGTTCAAAGTGAGCTGGCTTCATGATACCAGAAAACCCGAGTTATGCCCAGAGATAGCTACATAACCCAGTAGTCTTTCTTTATGATACAGGCCCCTGGTAGATGTAGATTTAGAGAACTGAAATGTAGTGTTGTGTTGTTTACCAATCCTTAATGAAAGGAGTACTGCTCAAGAGTGTAAACTGAACAAATGCAAAACTATCTATAGGGATCATGGACTAAGCTTTTCAACTGCCTTTAAAACGTCTTTAAAAATAGTAAAACCTCTGTCATCTCAACTGATGGACAGACATGGCATTAGTGTCCTGGCCCAAATAAAAAAAAAAAAAAAAGCACTGGCATTAGACCACTGCTGCACAATAAAAGCCTTGTCAGCATTACTCATGCTGCATGTCACTGTTTGTCTGCTCTGAGTTTGGTTCCCCTTTGTTGTCTCCCTCTATCGGCGTGGTGACAACATGACCTTGTTGATGAAGTTGACGATAGCGGAGGCTGGTTGTTCGGGATCCAACTCGGCGAACAGGTGGCAAACGTTCTCTGCTAAGCTGCCTGGCTTCTTGGCCACAAAGCCAAACACCCTGAGAGGTGAAGGGTCGAGAAAGAAGATGTGAGGAGAAAAGGAAGAGACGACAAGTTACTGAGCATGAGAGGAGGCAAACCTTTAGAGTCTGTCACGTAAGTAATGAAGGCAATTCTGTGTCTCTGTAACAGCCTCCAGGGTTAACTAACAAGAATTAGTATTATGTAATATGGGATCATGTGGGACTTGATTTTCATTGTTATATTGTGTTTGCTGGAATGCTTTTGCCAAGACTCTCCTCTCACGCAATCCGATGCCATGCAGAGGCTCTCATACCACTGACTTCTTAATAACACACACCACACATGCACACACTCTTACTTCCAAACCCAAATAAAGCACTTACTTAACAGTGGTGTTGTCTGAGTTAGTCCATCTAAAGCCAAGAAAGAGAAAGAGACAGAAACCAGACTCAGACATTCACACACAGGCAGAGCTGCCAAACAAGCTGATGCAGCTGCAGCCTCGGCCGCAGCCAGCATGCTCGCAGACATAATGACTTGTCTCTCATGCACAGTCACATATTCCCACACACTGACAAATGCATCCATGCGAGGGCTCACAGCAACAAATGCAGTGAATTATCATGGGTGCTGTGAATGACTGTGTTGATGCGTTTATGATTTCTACTACAGATACAAGAATCAATTAGGGTGCTTGGTGTCTTTGAGCTGCCTACCTCCTGTCCTTAGGGTCAATGCTGCTGTAAGTTACACTGTTCACTGGGTAATGTCTCCTGAAGAAAACCCTAGAAAAGCAAACATTCAGATTGAGCAAGACAACACAGACGAGACCTTTTAAGTTCAAAATCAGTCATCAATAAAATGTAATGAGAGCATAGAACATTAACCTATTAGCAGAAGCTACAGTGTTGTCCATCATCACTGTTTATTAGGCAATAATGACTAAAGGGTGTTTATGTTAATCATATTTCTAAGTGGACAGTTTTTATATTAGATTAAATGAAATTGATCCACACAAGAAAACTGCTTAATTGCACTACAGAGTGAGGTAATAGTACGGCCATAATAAGAACAAATTGTTAAAGTTGAAAGTAGCTATGTCACCTTTCTTTATAAGTATTAATCTCTCACCTGCGCTGGTTGTCGGTCAGCGTGATGCCCTGTGATGTCACCTTGAACTGCACTACGGTGGCAGCGGGACGCGGGTTACGACCCAGAGAAGCATCTGTTGCCTTGGCGATGGCCTGGGGTCCAGTCAGAGACTCTGTTTCCACCGAGTTCAGGTAGAGGACGTTACAGGCTGAGGGGAGAGGGACAGAGAGGTGAGCGTAATGACCAGTTAGGTGAAGGACAGACCTCACAGCCTTCTCTCTGAGCAGTCCTGGCTGAGAGTGAACAGCAGTTTATGTTGACAGTCGAGTTATGTATTTTTCAGTAAACTATTGGAGCATTGTTTTCATCTCTTCACTTAATGATATTTGTATTTGTAGTGCTATTGGTAGATGTGGTAGATGCATTCATTTGCATGTGCATGTATGTAGAGTATCCTCTTATTTGATCTGTTTTCTACCAAGATGTTGAATTGCCTTCAATTGATACAGCAACATAGTCACTGTAAGGATTTACAGCTCTACCTAAGGCTGTGTAGTGTAAAAATATTCCATCTGCCTCAATAATAAATAATAATGTGACTCAGGTGGAATATGCAACACGACAGTGTGTTTTTGAAAAGAGGGCAGAATGGAGAACTCACCTGCTCCTTGTTTGAGGAGGTCTGCAGCAGTGCTGACGTTACTCACCGGTTGGACCTCCTGCACCTCTCCTATCAGATCTGACAACATGGGGATAAAAGGAATTAGTTATATCAGGTAAAAGTATATTTACTCTAAAATACTTATGATTATTAGAGAAAATAATCAGGAGCTTAATTAAAGGAGTACCGACCTTTTTCTGGGATCTTCAGAGCGCAGGGCAAAGAGATGGGCGTGATGGAGTGTTGGTACACTAATGCAGAGAGACTCCCTGTGGATAACAGATAACAGTAAAAAAAACCCTACATTCCCTACATGTATATCAACAATTATCATCTTTCCTTAACATGCACCATTTGTGGTCCTAAAAATATTTTCCCTGAAACACAGAAAAGAAAAGCATCCTAAAGCTGGTTTAGAAAAACTTACCAAAGTACGGCTCATTCTGACATCCTTTAATCTTGACTCCTCGAGGGCCTGTTTCTATTAGGAAGTGTCTAACCAGCTGCTCTAGAGGGTCGCTCACTGTAACAGCAGAGGGTTACAGTAAACAAGCAGCAATTTTCATTGTCAACCTGGGACAAAGCAACTGCTGAATAAGTGAACTGCCACATAAATAGCCTGAATGGCTAGACTGCTACTGTTGCTGGACAGAGGGAAAAAAATGTGACAATTAGTTATTTTAATAACATGAACAATCACCTTACCATTGCTGTTGTGGTTGTTGACGTTGGGAGGAGGCGTTGCCACCTTCAGGGCCAGGCCATAGGCCCCCTGGAAAGAGTTACTATCCCTGATCAGGAAGGTTCCTGGCTCCCTCTCCTTCAGAGCTGCAATTGCTACAGACAAACAACCAAATGTTAGGAAGTTTATGTGCTGATTTTCTTAAAAAAAAAAAAAAGAGAAATGTGTTCTATCATAGCAGGTGTTTTTTTAAAAAAAATCTTTAAAGTTAGAGATAAGAACATTAAAGGAGCTTTACCCTTTCAGACCTACCTTGCTCTCTAGAGATGCCAGGCTTGTACCAGAACCTTGAACTGTCCTGAACAAACTTCACACTGACCATATTTGCGTTTTCAGTCTCCACAGATGCCTCTCCATCATTTTGGCCTGCAGGGGGTGTAATTTCTCCCACGGTGGGAGAGAATGTGACATGGTGCTGATGCTGGGCAGTACTGGTGTTAGAGGGAGGAACATGGCCTACAGCAGACCTCAGAGTTCCCACCCCATTGTTGGGTGAGCCTGACTGGGTGGGTGGGTGTCGCTTCTCTGGCAAAGGTGGCTGAGGGTGAGGAAGGGGGATGGAGATGGTGGAATAGTTGGAGTAGGAAGGTGGGTGGAGCTGAGGAGGGTGAGTGGAGTAGCAGGGCCTCTTGTTAGTGTCCATAGCAGGAGTGTGCGTGGCAGCATTGTGCTCCATGCCTGGGTAGTGTTGGTGTGGAGGTCCATGCTGCTGGTTGTGGTTTGGATGGTGGGGGTCAGACCCACTCAACATCAACCTCCTACCCAGAGTGGCAAAGCCAGGAACTGGGACGTCAGAGACTGGGGAGCCTTCCATACAACCGGAGATAGGCTGGGGGGATGATGATGAAGCTGGGGTTGGAGAAGCTGGGGCAGATGTGGTGTTGGGGGTAGGGGTGACTGGTTTTGGGGTTTCTGGGTGAGGTTCCCTGGTTGGAGAGGATGCAATGACCTGTGGTGGGGTTGCAATCGTCGACCCGGAGGCTTGGCTTTGGGTCTGGCTCTGAGGCTGGGACACTGCCAGTGCAACAGTAGAAGGCAGAGCAGCAGCCTCTGAAGGATGAAGGTTCTGGAGAGTAAGAGGGCCAGGTTGGGACTGTGTATCTGCTACTGGTGAAGGAGGAACAGGGGATGAAGGAGCCTGGCAGAGTCCCTGGTTTGATGTGGCTGGTATTGCAGAGTCAAAAGAAGAGGTGTTCTGCGTTGTCAAAGCTGATGGTGCACCTGGGCTACAGTGCTGCTGTGAAGGGGAGGTGGGGGACGGGACTGTGGGTGCAGTGCAGTGGTTGTGGGGTTGTGTTTGTATAGGTGTGGTTGTATGTGGCCCCGTGTCTTTGGCAGCCTGTTGCATTGACGATGGCTCTGTGCTACATCTTTGGTGCTCCAGGGACTCCTGGGCAATAGTATCCTGGGGCTGGGAAGCCTCGTAGTCACTGCTAATGATGTCTGTGGTCCGGATCTCACACTCTCTCCCTCCTGGACTGGGGCTTAAACAGACAGATATGAGTATTACTGCCACAGGCCTGATTGTAATCGAGGGAAACTTTTCTAAAATTTCTACACTGACTTACATCCTGAATCTTTATAGTCACCAATACCCTATTTTCACCTTACTAAAACATGCAATCTGTATCTGTATATGTTATGTGAGTAAGTAAAAACAAAGAGTAAATTCATGCAGCAAGGGCCCAAGACGTAGTTATTAGAAATTCCCCCAGTTCAGGTGTTGTCAGCATAGAATAGCCAACCGTAGCGGTGGGGGGCACTCCAGCCGACGCTACTGTCCCTTTTAGAAGAGTAAATAAAATACCTTTCCTGTGTGCGTAGAGGACTGCTGGTGTGGACGGGAGTGGGCGGTCCAGACATGTCAGACGGTGTGGAACATGCAGCGTGGCCATCTCTGTGGGCCCTCTTAAAGGAACCGTGGGTGATGTGATCCCTCCAGCCCACACTTTCACCAGAGCTGCGGAGGCCATCTGGAAAGGAAGGGAACAAGTGAATACATTTAAAGAAGTAAGCTTAACTGAGGCATTATCAGCTGGGGACATAGCATGTTCAACCAATGTTTATGTAAAAGTAGGTGCTCGATTTCTGGGTGTTAAGTGGTGTAAAAATCAAGGAAAGGTGGCGAGATCGTGAGTCATGGGTAAGGCATCTGTCTCGTTAAGCACAAAATATTTAGTGCATGCTGTTGTTGATTATGGATAATTTACACACTCCCAATTCCTGCTGTTGAAGGAAAAACATTTCTGAGTGTCTTTGTTTTAACATGACTCACCAGTTTGTGAGTCAGAGCCGTATGACTGCTGTGAGTCAGGATGGTGATGGTGGTGGTTATGGTTATGCTCTGCTGGCCCGTTGCTATGGCTACAGGGTCCTGTCATTGAGGAGGCCGGAGGCAGGGGAGATGTGGACTCAGACTGGTAGCCCGAGGCATAGCCCCTGCTTTCAGACGGTGAGGGCTGGTAAGGGGAGCATGGGCACACTTGGCGGGGTGTTTGGTAACCGCTGCTGCTGCTGCTGTACTTCAGGTCCAGGTGGGAATGGGCGTGGGACCTCGACGCCTCTGGATAAGCAGGGTGACCCGATGGCAAAGGGTCAAATGTGAAGGCTGGGAGATTGTGCCCCTGTGGGCCGTAGGAGGCTACAGTGGCCCTCCTGTGCCAATACTCAGCCTCTCTGTCCCTCTCCCACTGCAGCTCAGCCTCCCTGTCTCTCTCCCAGTGGAGGGACAACTCTCTGCCTCGTCTCAGCCCAGGATCCCTCTCCCAGTGGAGCTCTGACCCTCTGGGTAACTCTGCCTCCCTGGCTCTCCTGAGCCCCACCTCCCTCTGCTGAAGCTCTGCCTCTCTGTCCCAGTGGAAGCTGTCACTTCGGTCAAGCCTCAGACTGTGATAAGCTGCTGAGTCTTCTCTCCTGATATTGCAGTCTCTGCAAGGGCAGCCAGGGGGTGGCAGACCATCCATCAGCATGATATCATGGTAGGTAGGGCTGGTGGTGGGTTTGGGGTGGTGTGAGTGGGGATGGTGATGGCTGTGAGGTGGAGGAGGGTGGTGATAGGGAGCGTAGTCTTCTTCTCGACAGTAGAGTCGACCTGGGGCTGATAGAGGGTGGTGATGCGGGTGGTTGTGAGAGTGAGGGGTGAGGTCTGGTGATGGGTATGGACAGATATGCCGAGATGAGGGAGCCTCTGAGCAGGAGTGGTGTAGGTAGTGCGGCGGTCAACTCTGACGGTCCCACACCAGGTCTGGAGGGGGAAGGGACTGATGGGAGTGGGGGCTGTAGTGCTGACAGAGATCCATGTGTGACAGAGGAGCAGATGGGTTGGGGCTTGCAGCTGGGGTCACCCCGTGGTGCCCGTTGGTGCCAGGAGCCCGATCGAGGCAGTAACCATTAGGCATGAGGAGGGTGCGGTCACAGCCAGGCTCGGCACAGCGTTGGGACCTGTAACCATCCCGGCAGGAACAGGACCGATTGAGCCTCAGCGTCCCAGAGGGCAAAGAATCTCCATCATCCAAGATGGCTGTTTCTCGCTCTCCATCTCGGTTTCCCTCTATGCCACCAAGAAGACGTTCAAGCTCCTCTCTCTCCTGTCTGGTTGTGGGCGGCAGACGAATGGATTCCTCCTGGTGGTCATGATGGATAGACGATTGGTTCAAATGGATGGAATGGGCTGAGAGGGCGGAGTCAGAACCTTGTGTGATAAAATGATCTGGCCTATCTTCTGCAAGGCCTGCCGTGGGGTTGCTGCCATTGGTTGAGGTGAGAGAACCAGAGCTGGGACCTCTACGCTTTTTTATCTGAGCGTAGAGACTGCCATCTAGAGGACCTCTGGTGTGGGCAATATCTGAGACAAAAAGACAGAGATGAGATCAGCTCTAAAGCTGACAGCACTCTTTAGCTATGTACAGAACATATTATGAGCCTGTTTGAACTTTATTCAACAGCTTCTGTGTTTGGTTGTCTTTTCATGCCTACTAGAAATGGAGGCTGTTTGTTTTTGGAAATCTAGGATTAGCATTGGCTTTAGGGTTTAACAGATCTGGAGGTTTAGTCAACTTCTTACAAGTATCCTTTATTAGTAATTACTTAACATAGAGCCTATACAAAAAGAATAGAGTTAGTGTGTTACCCTCTAGGCTGTCCTGGTATCGCTGGTTAAAGTTCTCATAGGAATCCCAGCGAACCACTGGGTCAGCAGTGTTGTAGTCAACTGTGACAGCTGGGTCATTCTTCTGGTACTCACGGCCTGAGAAAAGACACATTTAATGTAATTTACATTTATTTGCATTTATTTCCCTCCTAAACATTTCCTTCCTTACTTTTATTAAAAATATGAACTAAATGTTTAAAACAGAACAGTTATTAAGAAGGATTTAAAGTACGGTAAACCAACCTTTGATTTTCTCAGGGCTAGAGGAGAAGACAAACTCCACTGTGGCGTCAGATGGAAAACGCTCATCTGTGTAGACAGACAGGAAAAAAATGCTCAACAAATCTAGAGGAAACATTATTTTAAAATGATCAAAGATCATGGTAAATAGGTCGTCTTCTGACAGAAAAATATGCTCATGGATTTTTTTTAAATTCTCTCCACATTACAGTCTTCAAATGTTCACATAAACTTACCAGTACAAGCTTCATCCAACTCCCCTTTGCCAAACCAGAGCTGGGATCCGTGGATGGTGCAGGTGTGAAACTGCAACCTGAACACAGTATCTCTGTCAGCACTCTGAGCTCGCCTGTGGTAGCATTTGACCTGCAGAGGGCAGCAAAGAAGGAATAAGAGAGACGGATCTAAATGCATGGGGGATAATAAGGCATCTGAGGAGTAAATTTACAGCTTTGTAATCCAAAATGAGTGACACCCACACTTTCAAAATGACTGACTGTAAAAAAGGGACAAATTATGATTCCTTGTTAACAAACCGACAAAACCTTTGTCCAGACCAAAATTTACATTTCATAGATGACACATGACAACTTTACCAAAGTTTTTTGGTATGTATATGAGTCATTCGTAAAATACATCTTCTTTTTTACTGTCTGTTGAATATAAAAAGTTACTATGTCAAGAATACGACCCTACCCTGATCAGAGGTTCTCTGTTTTTCATTTGTTCCCAAGTGAACTCACCATGATGTAACCTTTTAGCAGCAGTGCCGGTTCAACGGTCACACCCAGACGCCTGCCTCCAGTGCCTTGAAGGTCGCTGTAGGAAACACAATGCACAAGCAGATACAGTATGTGACCAAACATGAACAAACTTACACTCAAAGACTGATTTGTTTTTTGTTATGTGGTCACAGACCACTGTGCTAATACATTTCGTGAAAATGTAAATTTTGTAAATGATAAACGATTGATTTTAGCACCATTTTGATCAGCAGCTATATTTGCATTTATTAAATTGGAGATGCCTTGAGGTAAACACTAAAGATACAAGATATGAGATTGATTGAAGAAGAAAAATACCCTCTGTGGGATTTTTTTTTTCACATCTTT
>JAQQZW010000002.1:1827753-1838260 GCA_029814745.1 Zanclus cornutus | reverse complement strand
ATATATATATATAGATATATATATATATATATAGATATATAGATATATATATATATATATATATATATATATATATATATATATATATATATATATATATATATATATATGTATGTGTGTGTGTGTGTGTGTGTATATATATATGTGTGTGTATATATATATATGTACAGTCAGCATGCTTGTAGGCACATACACTCCTCACAATCATATTTTGACAGCATGGAGATGTTTGCACAGACCCTTACAGACCTGAGCAGAGGGCAGAATTGTCACCTTGTGGCTTCACTGAAAGTATCGTTCAGGCTTAAAGGGTTAAGCTTATAGGATAAGCTTACTGAAAGACTGGAATCTATTTTTTTGTTCTGTGTTCTCTCAATACTTTCTGACTTTGCCACTGTGTCTGTGGCTCTCAGCTCCAAGCCCATTGGTTTCTACTGAACATGTTAATTATTCATAAATGAGTTGGTTGAGTAGTTGATTTTTAAAGTTATGGCTCAGTAATGTCCTATAACATCTGCTCGCTGTAGATATTATATGTAGATATGTAGATATAATAATGGAAGGTGTGACCCAGTGCAACAATGTGGCTCACTGATGTGTTTTTAATAGTTTTTGGACAACAAAGGAGACATGTGGCACAGAGAAATAAGATGTCAAACTCTGATACACACGCAATACTCAGTCAGTAGGACTCACTCATTGACGGTTTGGATCTGCACATTGTATTGGTTATAGGTAAGGAATGTTTTAACAACAGCTGTTTGATCTGTAATCAATCATTACTGAATATTTAGTTTGCATCCTAATGGCTGTCCTCTATTTCTGTCTTGTCCACAGTGGACTGTTGGGACGGACAGGACGGTGAGCCCATCGTTCACCACGGCTACACCCTCACCTCCAAGATCCTCTTCAAAGATGTAATCGAGACCATCAACAAATATGCCTTTGTTAAGAATGAGTACGTTTATACATGCACATACACACTCTCACACACACACATAAACACAAACACACGCTGTTTAAACATTTTCTCACTCATCTGTTTTTCATTTTATCCATTGGCTTACAAATTAGTCAGTTAGAATGCTGCAGTAGACCACCTCTATGTTCTGTCTTTCTGTAGATGGATACTGACAAACCATAAAGCATGTGTGTGTGTGTGTGTGTGTGTACAGCTTTAATAAGCATGTGGTAAAAAAGCCCAGCAGGATATGGACATGTACGCTGTCAGGACACATTACAGTGCGACATTATACAGGCGGTTGGATTGTAAAACCATGTAGAAAAATGAGGGGAAATGAGGCTTAGAACACAATTGCAGGCTTGGATGAGTTTAATATGTTTGAAAGCTTCTTTACAATTGAAGCATTATGATGCTTTTATTCTGGTTGTAAACGCTTTCTCTAATAGGCTGTAAGTTGATATTTAGTCACTGTAAGATGAAGGTATTTTAGTGGATAAGTAACTTTTTTTAAATTTGATCATAGACTACCCAGAATAAGCACATAACCACAGACAAGGTCTTATACTGTATCTTGGTTCAGCTTCCCTTTTTGGGAGTGAGAGTTCACAGGTTAGAGTGCTGCTGTTACACAATGAGATTTTCTGTCTCATTAGTGTCCAGTTGGTCTTTTATATTTATGATTTAAGCTCTTCTCTTTATGCCTTTGCACATTATAATTGTGGCCAGTGACATGATGTTTTAGGGGTTGTCCGTTTGTCAGTCAATCCATCTGTCTGTCCTTCCATCCCATATTCACCGGAATCACACATGTCAGTATTATAATAAATTATATTATCATCTCTTTTATTCCATTATTTTTATTAAATTCTTTTAAAGTCCTCAATGCATAGAGTATGAGTCTGAAAAGACATGTAAACTGCAACTTGACTGGTTCAGGGAGGCATGCAACTGTGAGGCAGTAATTCTAGTTATTATATTTTTTGACCTTTTGCTTTTAGGTGATAGAGATAGCAGAGAGACAGACAGGAAATGAAGGGAAAGAAAAGCCTGGGATGCTGAGATCGGCATGAGTGTTAAAAAAATTGTACGTTACAAATTTTCCAGCATTGGAATTCTGTCTCAATTGTATTTAGTTAGACGCTAAATTTGTGTCTAAAAAATGCGTTTGAGTATAAAAAATAATAATATATAATAATACTAAAAAGTAAAAAATACTTTTGAGCATTTTTTTATTAAAATGCTTTGTCTTGAACTTAAACTGTTACATAAATTTATCTGATTAGTTGTGATTTGGAGAGACAAGCTGACTTCACCTATCATATAAAACTGCACCTGACCATTGGCTAGTGGTTAGCTCACATAGCAGTGCCATAGTTTAAAGAGTGTGTTTGGATTTTAGCTGGTAAAGCTGGTAAGGTGTGTGTGGAGGCCAATTGTTTTTTTTGACTTGGCTGCCGTTCTACTCACAATGAAGTATTCAATTTCCTGTTGCACAGTTTGTTCTCCTAGTACTTTGTTTCCAGACGTTTTTATAAACACAGTACACGCTGATGAAACTGTTGTAACACAGCAGTCGTGCCCAGACTGGCAAGACTGATTGCCATTGTGGTGCGATAAATGCACTGGAAGTGATTCCCATTCGTCCTCTGGAGCAGAATAAAACACAGCTCTGTGCTCTTGTTTCTGTGTGCATTAAAAATAAATGTGATTGGCACTCGCCTGGCCAAAAGTTGAGCTTTTCTCAACTTTCTCCTATGGTGCTGCTAGGCTTCTTTTGAATTTCTGTAGCTCAGCGGCTGACACCAGGCTGCACCACCAGAACCCACTCACAATGAACAGGAGGCTATCACTCTCCCAGCTTTTGAAAATGATATCTAACAAGCTGCTTCAAAGTCTCTCCCTGAGGATCTGGTGACTGTAAAGGTCATATAGTAGCAGACAAAATTTTCACCCTCATCAAAGCATTCAGTGAGCCCCTATGTCCTGTACAGACATTGCATTTGTTATGTTTTTTGGCAGATTTACTTTTCTTTTCATTTCTTTTCACCCATGTGTATGTACCGTACGGTATGCTAGTAATATCCCTACAAATCAACCTATATGATAAAATCCTACTCTCACCTGTGCAAATACAGAGATACAACAACACACACACAGAGATGAAAGCGCACACACACGCTCCTCCTCACAAAAACTGCATCAGAACGGGATAATCCCATTGATATGGACACAGTCTGGAGGAAGCAGAGACAATCTCTATTTTTAGATCCTGTCTCTTCAAGTAAAATGAAGGAGAAACACTCCCTTTTTGTTCACTCTCTCTGTGTGTTTTTGAAAACATAATTGTGGACATCAGATTCCACAGATAATTGGCTAAAAAGGAGCAGGATGAAAGGCTGCATTCAACATCAAAGTACGATCAGATTTTTCCAGGGCACTGAATAAAAACAGGCTCCGCAGAGGGCTGACGGGGACAAAATTGGGACGAAAGCATTCATATAACTTAGAATGTGAATCATCACAGCCAATTTGTTGTGAATGAGGACTCAGCCCTTGGGTGTATCTCCTTTTTAAGACTTTTGGTTAAAATGTTGATGTTTATCTAGATGTGCTCATTTATTAAATATTCATCTATAGATTGAAGAACACCATAAAAACATCATATGACCAATATCTTGAGGAGTGCATTTGAGGCGGTGTTCTTGTTATTATTATTGCTTATTTATTGTATTTTTAAGTGGCTGTAAACCAAAAAAGACTTTTAGAGGCTACAAGAAAAGATGCTTAACTGAACCATACTAACATTTAAATCTGCTAGTATAAAAGCTATAAAGAGTGGTTGTCATAACTGTGAAAGATTTAGCATCAAGAATAGACAAGTACATTTTTTTTACTACACATTTTCTCTTGAAATATCATGTGTAGAAAATCAGATCAAACGTTGGCTGCCCTAAAGATGAGAGATTTATTAAAATGACATCTGTTTTCCTTAAAATATAAAATACTGCGAAAATTGCTTATCTGTATATCTTCCTGCATAATGCAGAAGGTCTACGTATGAATGAATCTATGGTTAGTCACGACTGAAAGATTTTATATGCCGATGTTCTAAACACCTGAGGCCATATTCACAAGATATCCTAAGGATTAAAGTGGCTCTTAACACATTTAGAGTAACTCCTAATAAGGAGTCCACAACCATGTTAACAGCTCTGAGAAACTGTGCTTGAGATAATTGCTAACATGCTTACAATGATGAGCACTGCTAGCATGCCAGCATGTTGCTGTTTAGTAGTAATAGTGTTAAACATATTCATCATAGTTTAGTGTGTTAGCAAGTTCACATTTACTGATCAGCACTTAACACAAGGGACAGCTGAGGCCAGTAGGAATGAAATCTGTTCAGACATTAGATATTTCAATCAAAATAAAACGAACAAGTCAATCTTGTTGTTTAGCAAAAGAAAAAGCCAGAGTCATTAGAATGTATTCTATCGGGATTTTAAATATCTGTTGAAAATTCTGTAACAGTCCATGTGACAGAAGAATTCATTGGATCACCAAAATCAGAATGATCCCTCCTCTAAAGGACCATGAGTGTTTCTACAAAAATTTATGATCCAGTAGTTGTTGAGATATTTCCATAATGGTGGGCAGACTGACCATTAGATTGACACTGCTTTCTTCAGACCCACATCACTAGCATGACTAAAAAATAAGATGTGTGTGAGCCCTAAGAATCACAAAATTTTGATCTAAGAGTAATTCACAAAGCATTTTGAGAAGTTAGAGGCAGTCAAGAGCACTTCTAAGTCACTAACAGCTGCACACTTTCAGTTCACTGTGTAGTTAATAGGTAAAATAGAGGCTAATAGATTATAACTGGGAAAATTCAGTTTGCAGCTCTGATGAAATTTGAGTAGCTGAGCCATCTGTCAGATTTATTCATCAAATTAAAAACACACTGTTCACACACCAATTTGTCATTTCGGTAAGTGTACTTAAAAACTGAACAGCTGCAATGAATAAATACATGAAGCTGATTTTCATCACCACAGCTGGATGATGACATCCACATGAAGGATTTTCATCTTGTTTTGTTTGAATGTAAGAATGCACAGTGAGTAATAGGAAACATGCCAAATGACAATTGAGGACGTCCATCTAAGTAAAAGTTAATTTTTTAAGCCAAGATGTGTAAATTGGGTGCCTTCTTGAAAAATGCAATTTATGTTGTACTATTCAGTGTTTGTTTCCTGTACTCATGATCAGGTCAACAAATATCCAGATCTCTAATGCTGGCTGTCATACCTTGTAAACTCTGCTGCTAGCAGGCACTGATACAGATTTTCAGAAATGAAATCGTGTTCCCTCTTGTCCGTTGACCTTTCAGCCCTGTAACTCCAGTCTGTGTGTGCAATTATCTTTCAGGTTCCCAGTAATCCTGTCCATAGAGAACCACTGCAGCGTTCCTCAGCAAAAGAAGATGGCCCAGTACCTGATTGAGATCTTGGGGGACAAACTAGACCTGTCCAACATCAAAGCTGATGAATCTGGACAGCTGCCATCGCCAGAAACACTCAAGGGCAAGATCCTCGTCAAGGTAAAGTCAGAGTTTGGGTGTTAAAAAAGTGACTGATTCTCCTTGGTGAGAGGACCAAGTCCTCAAGCCGTTATCTCGGCTCCCAGTTTTCTCATCTAGATTTTGAACCTCACAGTGCAGACTTCAAAGGCAGGAGATAATGGGCTGATTGAAGCCATGTGATTAGACAGTGTTTCAATGTGACATGTTTGGGAGAAGAGAATGAAAAACAAACCTGACTGTAGGAAAGAATGAAAAGCTTAAGTTGTTTATGGACTGTAACTGCAGACAGGCTCATTATCTAGGCAAGTTGCTTTATATTGTTATCGAAAAACAATATCCTGAGCCCAGCTGACCATAGATAATTGGTTTAATGTGTTGATGCTGCGGGTTAGGAACAGTTTTGGGTAGTCATCTTCACATTGTAGCTGAGAGGAGCTCTCAGTTTATAAAAATGTAGCCACACTCATCCATATCATCTTTATACGTTTAAGACGAGCTTTGTGAGCTGTGGTGAGTGCTCAGGTTGCTCTTGGTTTTGCTTCTCAGGACACATAAAAGCCTTTTCTATGAAAGGCAGGCTGATGAACAACCCATAACATCATGGTCGCCACGAAAAAATGTGTAAACAAAGAGAAAAGTTTGCAGTTTCTGTTTTTGCAAATCAGTGACACATAAATGTGTACATTACACAAGTGACATATCAAGGTTTGAACAGGTCATACCAATGTCCATATTTCAATATGCTGGAAGGGATGGTGGTGATGATACCTATAGGCAAGACATCTGCTAAACGGGAACCTGTGTTTGAGACCACATTAAGGTCCTCAACTTCTGCTGGGTTATTTTAGTGACTTTCAGGACTTTGTAAAGCAATTTTGTGTGACCAAAAGTGGGTGTTTTTAACTAGACGATGGGAAAACTTCCAACTGTGTTTCTGGAGACAAAATGGATGTAATGGGAAATTTTCCAGCCAATTGTGTGGTGAACCAGACCAGGTGTTTCTAGGGAGACGATTGGAGAGTTTCCAATAGTGTTTATACAACAAAACCAGGTATTTTAAGCCATGACATTATTTTTTCCTAACCCTAACTAAGTGGTGTCTGTGCCTAAACCTAACTAGACTTCAACCTCAAAAATGTAAAGTTTCAATGTAAAAAATATAAAATGTTTTAACATATGTGGTTTGCAGGAATGTATAACGCCAACATTATTTCCTGGCAATTAGGTTACCCATAACCTGGGGCTGGTTATAATCTCATCATTAAAGGACTTTGTGAGGCTGTGGTACTGGTTTCTTTCTTGTAGTGTACTTTACAAACTCAAACTGAAAGTAGTGAACAAGTAAACAATCTGCCCATGTTGGCACAATGCAATGTAAACCATTAAAGCAGAGTTAGTTTCACACATGGCGTTAACCAACAGAGACAGGGGAACATGTTGAAGAGGAGCAGCAGCTCTTTGTTAACAGGGGAGGGAACAGTATTGAGGTTAATGAGGCTTTATTGACACCAGATGCTTTTACTGAAGAAAAGGCATCTTGCCAATGCCTGGCACGCAAAGGACTGCTCCACCAGCTGTTACACCAGCACTACTACCTGTGTGTACAGTCAGCAGGGTGTTAGTGATGGCACCAATGTGTAAGCACTGTGAGGATAAAGGCTGTTCAAGGCTCAGGTAATATCAGCCACACAATGCTGCTGCTGGCCACCACCTCCATGACACTGTGATTGAGGAGGATTGCTAACCACAGAACAAACTGCCTCACTTGTTAATGAAAAATCCACAACTGAGGCAATGAGAGTAAGCTTATCTGTTAACAGCTGAAACCTTACATTCTTAATTGGTGAATCTCTTCCTCGTGTCAACTTCTAATATAAAGTGCAACAGGTACTGTATATGGACATGTTCACCCTTTGCTTAGTCTGCTACTAAATCAGATGCAAGGCTTTGCACTTTGGTTTTCCGAAGGAATTGATAGCCAAAGATAATTTTGAGACAACCATAAAAGAAGGGATTATAGGCTGGTTACATGAAACAATATAAAAACTGACCCTGTTCCAAACATTTCTGTCAACAGGATACATTGTTTAATAATCTACTAACAACCAGTCCCATCTCGGAAACAAAGTAGTTTCTTATCAATCAATACGGCAGTCTTTTTGGCATTAGATAGCCAACAATAGGAAGAGCAGGGTTGGTAGCTAAACACACAACAACTTTATAGTTTGTATTGTTCATCACAAGTCGGATTGACGAGACAGATGATCATTCCTACAGAGTACAGGCAACAACTGCTCTATAGTCTGAAAGGATGATGGTAAATGTTAAAATGCAATACAAGTAGTGCAAGTAGACTAGAGTCTTAAAGTCTGAAAACTGACACAGTGATATTAGTTACACAGCTATCTAGCTAATATACCACGCTAATGTACCAATGTCGTACCAGACCAGGTAAGATAACCCCTGAGCTCACTGAATTTAGTGTTGTATTACTTATTACTCTATCATAGTAAGCTCTACCTCCAGCTTTGTCAGTGCTGGAGAAAGGCTGCACCTGTTATCATTCTGTTATAGAGAAAAAATGCTCTAGCTTGTTTGTATTTCTTTAACCAATCACAACTGTCTTGGGTGGCACTAAGACCAGGATACAGGGACAGCGCCCTTGCAAAATTGTTACAAGCAAATAGCAGAAAGGGGGGAGAAGGCAGACTTAAATTGTTGCCCAATGGCAGACAACTCTCGGTCCTTGGTAGACAACTGCAAATCTTACCCAATTTTTTTATAGTATATTTACATTGATTATGTGTTACACAGTGGAGAGATGACTGAGAGGAAATGAGGGGAGAGAGAGAGTGAGAGGATGGTCTGTGGCTGGACTTATAGCCATATTGTGATTACAATACATGGACAGTGTCTAAAACCCCCATGACACCAGGCATGTCCCATCTAACATCATTTTTCATGACTCACAAATTGATTAAATAAATGTTGCAGCTGTTTGTTTTTATTTTGTGAAACTCTATCTATTCTTGTCTCTACCAGGGGAAGAAACTGCCTCCCAATATCGACGAGAACGCAGAAGAGGGAGACGTGTCCGATGAAGACAGCGCTGATGAAATGGAGGACGACTGCAAACTGATGAACGGAGATGTATGTACCCTGTTTGATCTTTCCCTCCACTTCAACACAGAGACTGGCTTTGTGTCCTTGTGTCCAGCAGATAAAATGTAAAATCTGCATGTGTTTCCTGTCATTGATGGTTCATGGTAAAGATTAGCAGTGATGACTGAGTGTTGTCCCCTCCTGAGTTGACTTTGTTCCCTATGTTTATCTCCTATACTATCTCTGCTGTTTGCTTCTGTCTCTCTCTTTCTGTGTGGCTATTTGTTCTCATTTCCAATTCTTCTCTCTTCCTGTTTGTTCCCTCTTCTTCTCTTCAACTGTTGCTTGCGTCTTTCAAAGTGGAAGGTACTTTATAAAAAAACTCATTCTCAACCACTTCAAAAATCTCACCCAGTCATGTGCTATACTTTCTCATCCTGCCCGTGGAAGTTGAAAGTGGTTGGCCCAAATCACTTTGCAATATTGAATCCTTAAGATGCTTCATCAAAAGTGTTGTAAGGATTGTTTATCTGGAACCAAAAATCCACATTGATAGGTGCCGAGTAGGTCTTTGAATTAGTGGAGACAATGCCAGTCTTAAGCACTAATTTGATGATATTTAGTACTTTCGGTGTCCAGATCAGCCAGAGACTTAAAGTCTCTGTAAGCTGGTGGGGTTTAGATTGCAGGTGTTAGCTTTAGCTGTCAGATACAGACGGACATGTATCCAATTATCCAAGTGGGTTAGGCTCAAAATTGTTAGAACAGACTATCTGGGAATAATTTTACAAATCTCTGAAAATCAGCTGTGGAGGGTGAGCTGCTAGTAAGGCTTGCTTTTTACTTAAGTTTGGCAATAGTTATTGGTGCTTAACTTGTTAGAGAGAATTTTAGAATGGGCCAATGGGGCCCATGGTTGGTTGACTAACATTGCTAGGACAGGAGAAAGTTGTTGCAATTCTTTTTTATAAAGTATGCAACTAGTGTTTTGATGGAAGATCTTCATGAGGTCCTGCTGAATATGTTTAGTTCAAACACTGCAGCACGTCATGGCATTTTTTCACTTTGATGAACAAATGCACTGAAAAAATCATCTTAAACTACTGGGGTTAAGGAATTTTCCTAGTTTAAATCAAAATTAGTGCAAAAAGCATCTTATGTATTCAATATCTGCCCAAAATACATATATTTCATGGTGGGGAAGCCTCAGAAACAACCATATTTCTTTGAAATTCATTCAATTCATTTGAATCAATTCATTTGGAAGGCCAAAATGAGAATTACAGTATGGTACAAAGTACACTGTATGGAATCTGAACAGAATAAAGCATTAGGCCGCGCTTAGATTCAAGGAAATATTTATCAGTTCTACAAGAAATATGTAATCCCCTTGCATCATGTCCATAAAATCAGATGACAACACTGACTCAGTAATAAAAGCTCAATATTGGTCCTATGTATTCAGTTGTAACTCTTCTGCACTGAGCACTAAGAAATAAGACTTTTGTTGGCTTATGTTGCTGTTGCTTGCGGTCTGATTACAGACTAAAGTGGTTTATGGATACACTCTGCCACCATATGGCTGAACTGAGCATGTGCATATTATTCTCAGCAAGGCAATGAGCGGTTATCTCTCAATTACATCTTTCATTTTCTCCACTTTATCTTTACAAAGGATGCTCCACTATCTTTCTCTGTAATGCTCTTACATGTGGAAATGCTTACGATACTAAAAGGTCCACTCATCAACCAGTGTGTGAGGTTCTGCATTAGTTCACACCATGTATTGCTTCATAGCTGCTCCTTGAAATGAAATGTGAGTTGTCACTGGAGCCTGCAGGATGTGTTTTTCCTTT
>JAQQZW010000002.1:945268-958573 GCA_029814745.1 Zanclus cornutus | reverse complement strand
TCTCACCTTTTACCATGTGGCCTCTGATTAGTCATTTCAACCTGCACACAGACTGATGAAACCCAGACACTCCTTTTCTTGGCCACTTTCACCAACTCCTCCAGAGGGACACTGTGACGTTCCAACGACAACCAAGAGATACAGTATAATCTGTCCAGCGTGTCCTAAGTCTGCTCTCAGATGGACATGCTGGAAACACCTCCCCAGGGAGATGTCCGGGTGGCATCCTGACCAGATGCCCGAACCACCTCAAGTGACTCCTTTCTATGCGGAAGAGCAGAGACTCTACTCTGAGCCCGTCCTGGGTGTCCAAGCTCCTCTCCCTATCGCTAAGGCTGAGCCCAGCAACTCTGCGAAAGAAACCAATTTCAGCCACTTGTTTTTGCGGTCTTGTTCTTTTGGTCACTACCCACAGCTCGTGACCATAGATGAGGGTCGGAACGTAGATCGACCAGTAAATTGAGCCCTCTGGCTCAGGTCTCTCTTAATCACAGTGGAAGATATAGCGTCCGCATCACTGCAGACGCCGGCCCAATCTGCCTGTCAGTAGAAATTTTAAAGGCAGGTATCCCGGCCCGTGGTGAGTATATTTGGAGACAAGTTTGTTGCAGAATAAATTTGCCTGGCAAATTGTCAGAGTATATTTTAAAATAGGATAACAAGATTTCTCCAACACATTAATCACAGTGGTTTCCCTGTAAAGCCTCCAAAGATACAGTTTTAAAGTTATTTAGACTCTACAGACAGTAGAATGATGACAAGAAATAAGGGGAGGCTTCCATCCAGAATTGAGCCGAGGATGCTGCATATTTGTATACAACATGCATCTGAACCACAAGGCTGCCAGGATGCCCCAGGGATGGACATCATCAGCTTTACTCATGGCATTAGCCAGCTAACACCTAGTTAAAAGTATCAACCAGCATGCAAAGCTGGCAAATGCTCCAGGTTCACTGCATGTTAAGTGTTTGTTCCATTTTGACTGAAAGTTAGTTTGGGAGTACGTCCCACTTAAGCACATTACCAACTAACCTGATGGTGTAAGATGGGTCCTGCTTTATTACTGCAAAATGAGGCCCTGTTTTGAAGAAGGGTCCTGTATTGAATGTTGTTTGAAGACCTTTATTATTTCAATGTTGTGCTCACATTGTTGTACAGAACAAACACAGTAAAAATTTTAGAGACAGTAAGAGCAACAGGGGGTCGTTAAGGGCCCAGGATCTTAGATCACAGTCACAATGTTTTATAGAAATATACCATTTCTACACAAAAATCTGATGCCAGGAATGCTTCTGCTACATTTACAGGTCACCAGAAAACCATGTTCACTGTAATGGATTTACAGCAATGCGCATTTCATTTACATAGCATATGGAAAAGCAAATATGATAAGAGACACCTTACAAATACACAATCCAATACAATTCCACAAACAGTCTCCAGCTTACCTTAAGTCAACTCAACTTTAGTGTCATTCTCCCATAAACAGAGTTTACAGTTGACCAAAAAGAATGCCAGTCTACAAACAATAAAAGACAGTGTGACCAACAAGGAACAGCGCAGCAAATGAGAAACAGTGCAACAAAAGAGAAACAGTGCAACAGACGAACAGTGCAGGCATTGTTATGCCTTCCTTACGGCAGAGCTGGTGTTGAAGGACCAGGTGAGTCATCAGAGATGTGAACACCAAGAAGCTTGGTACTTCTGACTCTCTCCACCTCAGGGCCAGTGATGAACAGGGGAGTGTGATCGGCCAACCTTCTCCAAAAGTCCACAACAATCTCTTTTGTTTTGTCAACAACAGGTTGTAACTGTGACACCAGCTCACCAGTTGTTCCACCTCCTCTCTATATGGTGCCTCATCCGTGTTGTTGATGAAGCCAACTACCGTAGCGTCATCAGTGACATGACAATGGTGTTGGATTCGGACTTGGCAGTGCAATCGTGCATGAGCAGCATGAACAACAGAGGACTGAGTACACACCCTTGGGGGGCGCCCATGCCAATGCCCACTGCCCGTGGTCTTTCTGTTAGGAAGTCCAAAATCCAGATGTGGAGTGGGGTGTTGAGGCCCGGCAGGAAGAGTTTCCTCACCAGCTGCTGAGGGATGATTGTGTTGAATGCTGAGCTGAAGTCAATGAACAGCATCTTGACGTAAGTGTCTTTGGTGTCCAGGTGTGACAGAACAGAGTTCAAGGTGTAGGAGATGGCGTTGTCAGTGGAGCGGTTGGGGCAGTATGCAAATGGCAGCGGGTCGAGTGAAGTGGGGAGGGTGATGCGTATGTATCTCATGATCAGCCTCTCAAAGCAGTTCATCATGATGGAAGTCAGCGCTACGGGGTGATAGACGTTGAGACATGTCACTGGGGAGCTCTTTGGAACAGGGATGATGGTGGTCCTTTTGAAGCTCGCAAGGACCACAGCCTGGCTCAGGGAGATGTTAAAGATGTTTGTGAGTACATCTGTTAGCTGGTCAGCACTGTCCTTGAGCACCCCTCTTGGAATGTTGTCTGGGCCTGTGGCTTTGCTGACATAGGTTGCTGTTTCCCTAAACAAGTTCGGGTCTCTGCTCTCAAAACAGTCTTGCAGGGCTTAGGTGGTTCTCTCCGGCCAGACCATGATGGTTTTTAGTACTGACCTGGAGTGTTTCAGCACTGGACTTTATGCTGGGACAAGGAGAACAGAGAGATGGTCTGAGTGTCCCAGGTGGGGGTGGTTGATGGCCCTGTGTGAGCTGCGGATGTTGGTGTAGGACAAGTCCAGCATGTTATCTCCCCTTGTGGCAAAGTTCACATGCTGGTAAAACTGGGGTGCTATAGTTTTTTAGGTTGGCACGGTTGAAATCCCTCATTACGATGAAAAAACCATCTGGGTTGGCCTTTTGTTGCCCACTGATGGCGTTGTAGAGCTCATACAGCACTATGTTAGCATTAGCACTGTGATGATGGTAAATTCCCTCGGTAGGTAAAACGGCTGGTATTTCAGAATTAGAAACTCTGGCTGTGGTGAGCAGTGGGTAGCGACTGCTGAAGCATTGGCACACCAGTCGTTTTTGACGTAAACGCAGAGCCCACAGTGGCAGGTCTTACCTGAGCTTTCAGTGTTTCTATTCGCACAGAATGCTGTTAGCCCCTGCAGCTGGATAGCCGAGTCAGGGATTTTGTTGTGTAGCCAAGTCTCCGTGAGGATGAGCATACAGCAGTTCAATGGTCAATCAGAGTCGGAGTCCAATTTATTGTCCAAAATCACCATGTAGGTTAATTAACACCTAATTTATTTCAGCTGTATTTTATCAATGTGCCCTTTTCACAGAAGATATTTTTACTTTACTTTACTTTTTACTTTACTTTTTTATTTTTACTTAACACTGGGAACAGCACATGAACTACTAATGACAGTGATAGTCCCTTTCTGTTCTATTAGAGTGTCTCAGTAGGCTAAGCCATGAAGGTGAGCCAGTGTGAACAATCAGCCACGTAGAATTCAGTCATCATTAATCTTATTATTTACACCTGTGCTTTTCCTACTGTCACATGGCCCTATTGAAGAAAGCCTGTAGTAGGCCATTGACTGCCTTGTGAAGGCCCATTAGAACAACACAGTTATTATCATATTTATCCACATTTGTGTTCTCTGTACGTTTTTCCCCACATATGGCCTTATCCAGTCCCGCCACCATGAGAGTAGGATGTAGGCCAACCTCCTTTGTCCGTTATTTTACGTAAAATACGTCTGACGTCAGAGCGTCAGCTTGCCGAATGTTTACATCCAGCAGTGGTGTGTTTAAGACTGGATCTCCAAACAACAAAAGGCTGAGCATAAGGAAAAAAGACTGAGGCAGAGAAAACCAGTCTGCATTTTCACAAGGTATACATTAGCTTTATCAGGGTTCAATATGGAGTCACAGTGAAAGCCAGAGGTTTGTTTCGACACCATCAGCAGTTCGCTGTTGGCATTCTTGTCTCGATCTTTCTTCTTTTCCAGCGAAGACGAGAATGCGGTTATTTCTGTTTGTATTGACCTTGCCACCGCATGACAGTCTGTTATAACTGTAATACTGAGTTTAGTTGTCTACGCTAGAAGATTTTTAGACCAAGAGAGCTTAAATTGTTGTGTTTGTTCGAAATTAGATTACCTGAGTGGCGCAAATAGCAACCGCAACAACGTTAACACCGTGGATGTGTGCGTTGAAATGAAACCTGCAGGAGTTAAAGGTCGTGGCGTTATTTTTGAATGTCCTTTAAAACGGTATGAATAAAGGAATGGACGTGACTATTAATTCATTGAATCGGCCACAGTATTGCAAAGACCAAATAGAAGTGTTTAGCAGGAAGTATGTACCCTACTAGCCTACTAAACCACTTAGTTCGTTCTAGAATGGGTTCAAGTGCCCTCTTGTGGTCAATTGCTGTTTGTTCCTTTATTGATTCAGTGCATAACAACATCCTCTTCAAATCGGCTGAAATGGCATCAAAAGGGGGAGGTCCAGTAATACTTAATGCACATGGTCCTTTGTTGTTTTATAGCTTCAGGACTATAGCCAGCATTTGGCAGCCAGTGGACCCTGTGATCTCTTGTCCTTGTACATTGCCCTGTGGTGATGTTTTTAACACTTCCCTGAACCACTGGCCCAGAAGCATTCACACCTACAGTTGTATTCTGCTGCCAGAAAGCTTCAAATAGGCCTTTGGTCAGGTCAGACCTTTTTGTGTATAAAGTCTCGAAGAGAATTGTGGTGGATGCATTTTGAATCCCTAACCACTACTTTGTACTGTCAAATCAGACATGCAGACACATTGTTATCATCTGGGAGTTTATACAAGTTGTGCACATTTCAGGTTATTACATACAGATGGACTTGAAAAAATCTTTAGTTCTTTTTGAATATACGGAGTATGAAATTTTAAAATTGTTTTCAGTATTGAATAGTCTTACTTCCTCAATCATCTAGTTCATCATTTTGTCTTTGAATTGTCAAAAACATTGTTAAAAAAATGCAGATTATAATTATATTATTTATAATTATAATATATATTTACCAGGAAAAAAGCGCATCTTCACATTTGAGAAGCCTGCTGAACCAGAGAATGTTTGGCATGGTATATTTCTGATTTGTAATTGTTTCAGTTGAGTTTTAAGGGTTGTTAAGGTGTTAAGATTTAAATTCTACTTTCTTAAATATTGATGATGAAAGAACATACACAGTATGATTTAATAACTTTTATTGCAGTAAAGAGCAACTTTAAGAGTGCACTTGTGAGGAAGTTTGAAGGTTTAGTTATCCTCCCATAAACAGACTGAAAAAACTGAAAACAGTTGAAAAAAATGAAGAATTTTTCTACTAAAATAAACAAACAAACGTAAACGTATAAAATATAGTCAGCAAAACACTGCAGTCATAAGAGAGGAATTGTACAGCCTGCTGCCCTTTTCAAAAAAAGACATTTTTCAGTAGATTTCCCCTCACTAATGTTGATGACAGTAGATAATAAAGTTTAGTGTGCGGCAATGCTTGCTGAAGATTTGTTCTTCTGTAGAGTACATAAAGGTTTATATTGTCACATTGTCATCAAGAATTGTACACCACCGGTTTCTCTTTGCCCTCAGTCAGGATGGGTGGAGCTGTGAGTGCAGGTGAGGACAATGATGACCTGATTGATAACCTAAAGGAGGCTTACTACATCCGCTCAGACCTGGTGGAGCGGGCTTTTCGAGCTATCGACCGAGCTGACTATTACTTGGATGAATATCGGGATAACGCTTACAAGGTGAACAAAAGTCTATAAAACCACTCAAACAGGGTCCAGAGAAATTCAAAAACAGTTTTTTTTGTTGTTAGTAGTCACTCGATATGTATCATGTTTTTAAGGCTAATGAGTTTGATAGGCTGGTGGATATGTGGGTCTTATAAAAAAGCTGGTTAATGGATACTGTTGTTTTGTTAGGACTTGGCATGGCGGCATGGAAACATCCATCTGTCTGCTCCGTGTATCTACTCCGAGGTGATGGAGGCTTTGGATCTCCACCCTGGCCTCTCCTTCCTCAACCTTGGCAGTGGGACTGGCTACCTCAGCACCATGGTTGGCCTCATATTAGGTATGCAATTCAGTGCAGCAATTTAGCATGTAGTGTCTATATTGTTGTTGTGGTATCTGAGAGTAAATGTGGCAGCCTGAGGAACATCAGCAATGCACCCCATGAAGCAATTTTGTCGTACTTATTTCCAGTGTAGTACTCACAACTGCTCTGCCAGACCATTACTGTGAAAAAGCCATTGCTTCACCCATGTGCGTGGATACACATTACTTTTTGGTATGATTGTTTTCATTAGATACACTATATTACTTTGTTTTATGAATTTTGCCAAGATATAGTTGCAGTACTAAAAAACCACTTGATTTACCATTAGTTATATGACTAAGGCTGATAATGAGGCCGAGCCTTCATGCCAGTTTTAAGGCAGTCGGGTTCTGTTAACCATCACCTTTACATAGCATTTCATTAGCCCCACCTCCACCCTGGCTTCTAGCTTTAGCCTCTAATACCATTTTACCTAAATGAGAGTGTATATGCAAGTTTTTCAAGTGCGAGTAAACCCATGAACAGTAGGCAATGAATTCATTCGCATTGCCAATAGAGAGGTTTGCCTTCCTGTTTTTTTCAGGTTTGACTTCACAAACACGGTAGAAAGCAGCATGGAGGCCAGTGTCAATATTACAGCAGTTACTTTTTTATATCTTTTACTTCAGTCACTCTCACAGAGTCAGTGTTGACTGAACAATGCTGGAGCGCTGCTTGAACAAAAACAGATGGAATATGAAACTTTTTCAGTTTTGCATCTTGCACAATACGAAGAACAAAATTGCCATTGCACGTTGTTCTTAGACTGTAAAAAACGATAAACATGTTCGAATTGAGGGTGAGGTCAGATCCTAGACACTATATATCAACAATGTACATATTATACATTCACATCAGTTGTTTCCATGGTTACACTATGACAATACAAGCAAGTGTGCTAGCTATTTAGTATGGAAACGACAGACAGAGAAAATGGCTTTAACTATGTTAATAGGTGATTAAAGATTTTTTCACAGAGCACTTTTCAAAACAAGGGTTATTAGAAGCTATCAATGAAATAAATATTAAACAGGCAGGACAGTAAGCAACAAGTAGAATTTGCAAAAAATTAAATAATGAAAAAGCAAAACTTCAGTTAATTGAAGAGAGCAAATGTAAATGAGTCTTCAAATGATTTTTAAAAAATTTTTGATTTTACTGGATGATACAATAGTGAGAGTGTAACTATTCCAAAGTTTATGGTTATAAACACTAAAAGCTTAGCCGTCCTTCATTTTAAGTGAAGCTCTGGGAATATTTAGTAGACATGTTGCTACATGGACACCAAAATTCTCAATTGTACTCTGGAGCCTGATGGGTAATAACTAAAATCTGATATTGCTTTCTAAACTCCATTGGAGGGCTAACACTAGAGTAATTTGCTCCCTGTGCCTTCAGTGCTCTTTGTTTAAATATAGGCTGCAATTACTTAGCTACAGTTACAGTTAAGAGTAGTATGCATTGCAGTATTCTAGTTGTGACATGAAAGCATGTATTACTTTCTCAGCACTTTTCAAATGGGAAAATATGTCTCAAGATGACTGGAACACAGGTTACTTGATAGGAATGGAAAAATGCAGAGGGTGTATTACTACACCAGTCACATTTAAGGAATGGTGGTTAAGGTGTTCTAATGTTCTGACTGGCCTATATAAATGCTAATTATGTCACAGTACTTCATATTTTACCAAGGCTAAGAGCATAATCACACACATACTCTTTAGTTAGTTGTTGAGCCTAACATCCTCATGGCATTATGAGCGCACATCTTTTGTTTTATGCAAATGTGTTTCATTTCAAACTGTGAACTGTGTTGTGCTAACTGTTCCAGGACCATTTGGAGTGAATCATGGAATAGAGTTACATGCCGATGTGATTGAGTATGCCTACCAAAAGCTTGACTCCTTCATCAAAACCAGTGACAGCTTTGACAAGTAGGTGTCCAAAAGTGTCAGTGGCATTGTGTTGTTTCACTCTTGTGAACATCGTTTTGCTTTGCTCTTGTGTCTCTCTTCAGGTTTGAGTTTTGTGAACCGTCCTTTGTTGTGGGTAACTGCCTGGAGATTCCTCCAGAGAGCCGTCAGTATGACAGGGTGTATTGTGGGGCAGGGGTGCAGAAGGAGCATGAGGATTACATGAAGAACCTGCTCAAGGTGGGGGGCATCCTCGTGATGCCTCTGGAAGAAAAGGTTGGTGTTTTGCTGGAGAAACTCAGTATAGTTACACTAATAGTTACATATTCTGCAACATTTTAAGTCCCTCAAGTGGAATTTATAAGGAGTCTATACACATTGAATAAATGTACACTATGATGAAATTGTAAGCGGATATACAATAAGTGTTAATTATGCATTTGTCAACAACTATAAGTCCTTCTGTAGCCACCTGTAAGTGGAGGCTAATGTATAAACAGATAACGAGTAGTTGTAATTATATGAAGTACTTTTCACAGGAGAAGTGTTAACTGTTGGCAAATAATGCACAATGAAGCAACATTATGTAACTGTTTGACCTTAAAATAACAGCTTTGAAATAGTTTCCATGGGACACTGACTGTAAAAGGGACAATGGTGCCTCTTTCATTTCTACTTTGCACCCCATGTAACTTGAGTTGCTGGGTGTGATCTCCCACGAGAAGTGTGTAATGCTTTATGTCACTCCGTCTCACACGCCAACAACTTTTAATGATTTTTTGTAAAAACTGGATCATAATTTATGGAGAAAATGCTTTCTGGTTTTGCCTCTGATTTCCTTCCAACATCTGCCTCAGTTCTCAGTGATTTACATTTCCCGATGAAGAGATAGCTTTCATTGTTGGTAAGATGACTGTTAACTGCTTTTATCTGTAAATGTTGTTAGCTAGTTTGCTCAGTTAGCCGTGCAGCTAGCTGACTTTGCTTGGAAGAGACTGCTGCTGCTCAGGGCAGTAGGAGTGTTGGTGTTTACACTGGTAGCACAGGAGCTTTGGACAGCCAGGAGTAGGAAGTTTTTGGGCCCCTGTTGGAGGGAGACCCAGTGGAAAATGCTGACAGGAAGCAGTGTCAGAGTGGGCACCAGAGCCAGGTTCTAGTCTTTCAGCTCATGCCAACCTCATGTGTATCTTTGTTGAGTGTCTGGAAATGTTAACTTTGTTTAGTGTTTGTTATATTGTATGCACAGCAATTTAGAAAATGACGCCCACCATTTCCAGTATTTCCGAAGCATTAATGATTTGTACCATCAAAAAAATTAGTTTTTTTGTGGTGAGGATCTGAAAAAAAAAGCTCTTCCAACGATGAATATCTGCTTTACAAACATTTCTTGTGCGATGAATTCATGTATTATAACACATTAACAAACACTGCATACACTCTTCAGCCAATTTATACTGTAAATAGAAAGCAAGACATTACTGAATGAAATCAGCTGAGAATTTAATTTACGTACACAAAAATACAAGGGAAAAAAGTTTTTGATTTTTTTTCTACTGTATTTTCTGCAGTTGACTAAGATCACCCGTACAGGACCAAATAGCTGGGAGACCAAAAAGATTATCTCTGTGTCCTTCGCTCCACTTGTGCTGCCTAAACACAGCACAAATGGCAAACCCAAAACTGCCCCACTACGTGAGTCTCATTTTGACCTTTGTTAAAATTTAAACACACCACTGAATATGAGGTGCAATCAGATATTTCCAAGATTGTTCCTGTTACCCACTGCACAGTTATTTGCATGTAGCAGGTGCAAGCAATAATGTTCATGAGTAAGTATTTCAAGTAATGTAGCTTGATTATCAGCAGAACCTCAGTTACACACGTTTTTGTGATCACTGGTACGTGTGCATTTGCAGTTCCAAAATGGACCAGAAACCTGGGTCAAGGGCAATGATCCAGAGCAAACTTCATTTAGGGAAAGTGAAAGAAGTCGCAGGTATCCAAATCCAGTGAGTAGGGGTGATGGAAAGCGACAACTGTGCTGTTGCAAGCGAGAATCTTGCACATTTTCATGCTTCATTTGAGATGAATGTTCTCCCTCAGACACCTCAGAATGTCGCAGTTGTACTTGTTAACAGTCAGACCATGGGAGACGAATTCATGGTGCACACCCTGCAAATGTCCAAAAAAAACAAAAAACACCAGCTTGCTCTTAGCTGTTGTTACGTCCCCTCTTGTGAAACATAAGGAGAGAGAAAATTACAAGACAATCAAAGAAATGGAGGGAGTCAAAGTTGATATGACAAAAAAGTGGGTTATTTTCTGCTCAGCATGATTCTGCAATTCATGACAAAAGTTCTAATCAGTGTGGGGGAGGATGGGACAAAGGTGGTTGTGCCAAACAAACTGAATTTAAGAAACAAAAACTGAGCCTGACTACTTCCTTCCTCATTAAACAAAGTCACCCCAAAGAAAGACCTGACTAACTTATCTAAAAAAAGGACCTTCAAAACAAATACACAGGTGGTACCAACCAATAACCTAGTGATTCTACACAAAAGATAACTACATTCGTGAAAAGTGTGCAGGGTATCGCCAACTTACCTACTGTCCTTCTCCTCCCACCAAACCTTTCTATGGTATTTTTTTCAACAAGTTTACTTGAACAATGCAGCATCGCTCAGGCAGGCTAAGACCAGAGCAAAAAAAAGGAAGACAGCAAACTCTGAAGGCAGGCCCCTTTATTGAAAACTCTGGACTGTTGGCCAGCTTCACATCTGAGGGAACCTATGGGCAGCACGACCAGACTGTGCAGGTGGAAACCAATCTTGTAGTTGGCACCTGAAGGGGAAACAAGGGAAGGGGAGAGAGAAACAAAGAACAGGAAGAAGGCAAAACACAACATGCACCTTGACCCTAGCTGGCATGTAACAGTCGTGCTCTTGAACTGACGCGCCTTCACGGTCAACATGGTGCAGCTTCTGCTTGGGAGTCAGGAAATAGCAAATGCGTAAGTACCGGTAGTCACAAAAACATGTGTCACTCAGATGCTGATGATGATTAGGTGATGTAACTTGGAATGTGTATAAACAAAAGTTATTGTTTTCGCCTGTTACGTATACATTACTGTGCAGTTTTTTGTCCATGCTCAAAAGGAACAGTCTCCGAAATATTCGATTGAACCCTGTGTGAATGTTGATCCATACAGTATGTGTCTAATTCCTCAATTTTGCTGTCTTTCTCCCCTTGTTCTTCTTACTGTTTTCCTTTCTGTTCTGTTTTCTCATGATTCTCAACTTTGCAGCCAAATATGAGGTACGGACATTGCAGGAGCTAGCTCGTATCTGCATCCGTCACACCCTAAGAGTGACAACAGATGGAGGAGAGAGCCAATCACGCGGTCGAGGTTCCTCATTCAGCGTGGGCAGGGGTCTGGCAGTTGCTGGGCTTCATAAGTACGGTCCTCGCTTCAAACGTCGACGTGTCCACCGGCACCACTGCAATGCCCTTGTCCTGGCCACCCGTCAGGTGGTGGCCAGCAGTGGTATCGGCCCCGCTCCTCTGGACAGCAACAACAACCAGGGAGGAAGAGCAGAGGACGAGGAGGAGGCAGGAGAGAGGGATGTGAGACGGCAGATGAGAAGGAGCAGGAGGGTGGGGAGAGGAGCAGGAGGGGTGGTGGAAGAGGAGGAAACGGTGGAGGAAGAGGACGAAGAGGAGGAGCAGGAGGAGGAGGAGGAGAAGGAGACCGGGGAGTTGCTCCGACCCCAGCCAGCCGTGAACATCCTTAGAGAGAGGATACTTGGCCTGCCGCTGCCTGAGCCCCTGAAGATGTACCTGCTGTACTACAGAGAGAAATGAGCCCGCTGAACCTACAGCCAGGTCCTGAGTCAGAGCCCAGAGCTGAAAGCGACAACCCAACCCCACTACACCCTGCTAATGCAGGGCAACATGCCACCTACCTTACTGAACCTAAGCTCCACCATGGGTGTCCTTCTCTTTCTCACCCGTTCTCATCCTCCCCATCATCTATTCTCTTTCCCACTCCCTCTTTTTGCTCTGCCTCCCACTGGTCTGTACTTGATTCATTTCCTGACACTGCAAAGAATCAGTTCAGTTTGTTCAGTGGAGGGGGAATGGGGAGTTAAGCTACTCTGGGAAAACAAACAATATGCGCCAATGTTTCAGACAACGAAACAGTCACTGATGCAAACTGTGTCTCCTTTAAGGTGCGAAGAAATAGATATTGGTACATAATACATACAGAGTTTATCAATTTGCTCTGCCGCTCTGTACAACTAACTGCTAATCAAGCATTGCCTGACCGCATTTAAACAGTCCACAGTTGTCTGAATATCCACAACTTGTGACAGGCAATGTAGTGGTGCTAAGAAAGAGAACCATCATTGTTAAGTATACAGTGACTAGACATCGCAACTTTATTGCAATTCAGACACTGTAGCAGCAGGCAGAGAGAGCAGCTCACCCAGAGACCAGAAGACATAGAGCTTTTTCCAACTCTTTTCTATCCACTAATTATAGTTGTGGCCAAAGTTAGAGACTATACATTGATTGTATTAGTCATGTGAAAGCTGGTTTGTCCACATAAGGTGGTGTGTATTATCATTTAATGGGGATGGTGTACTTTTAGAGAGGAAGACATAGTGTTGGCCCAAAACTCAACTTTGTGAGCAAAGAAAATGTGCATTCAAAGATTCAGTGATGTGTGGTTTAGATTTTCTCTTTCACTACATCATAGTTAATGATATCATAGGTACAGCTAGTGACCAAGGTGGTGTGGTGGTTGTGATTATATATCCACTGATTTCCAAATGAAAGGGGTGCTTTGTCTTGAGCCCTCACTCCATTTTAGGAGAGTAGTTGATATAATAGAAGATTGATTTTCCCCCATTTTTCTATGCATATGTTACATTCAATGAGTTAAAGTCTATCTTTGTCTCCTGACTTAGTAATATGGAGATGAAACTGACCTAAATCCTTTTATGTGTATCCAAAGGCAGTCTCACTGTTTATCTCTACATCCCATTTATATTATCTTAACCAAAAAGAATTACCATAAAAGATCACATACCTACTAATATTCCAATTAACATTAATAAACCAGCATGATATAGACACATAACTAATGTTGTTGATGACTGACAGTGTGCAGGCTTTCTCTCACCGTGCTCTCACCATTTTTTTGTTGTTGTTGTTGTTTTGTTTTGTTTTTGGGAGGGAGGGTTTGTTTTTTTTGTTCTTACAATATTTT
>JAQQZW010000002.1:608613-619911 GCA_029814745.1 Zanclus cornutus | reverse complement strand
TTGTTTTTACAATAAAACTGTTGGAATGCTCATTTTTCATTTGCACACATACCTTGAAGCCTGGTATGTAGTATTGAGTCATTATTAAGTACCAAATTATGAAAGTAGAATAGCAGCTCTTACAGTCAAGACATGATATTACAAAATTTCATGTTAGTTATTATTAATCTATTTAATATTTTATTCATATATTCCGCTACTTTCATTAAGCCAAGACTTTGGTAAAGTCATTTCTGGTAAAGATATTTTTTCACAAGAAATTCAAGAAAATAATTTCAAAAATTAGATTTAGATTTACCTTTTTTTGAACAGTATTCTCCTTACACATTGCTCTGGGAGAAATGATGGCCTGATAATACACAAAGCTGAGATTCTTCTGTTAAGTTTGAGATGTAAAACACTTGGGTATTAAGTTGTATGCAAGTACCTTCAAAAGCTGAATTTAAGAAGACACGTAAAGGTTGAGAAAATGCCCTTAGTCCTTAGAGGGTTGATACAACTAAGGGATGGGTTAGGTTGCAGAGGATGGGGCATGAAAAGTGAGATCTGCGAGGTTGCCGCCATACTCTTCTTTCATTTGATGAATGCAATAAAATCATGACAGCATGACAGTCACTAGCTGAGAGTGACATGAAAGGCTGTCACTCTCAGCTAGAATAAACACCACTGAGTTTCACATCACTTGTGTGTCATGTACTCTACCAGCCCGTCCACCATTGCCTTCTTTCAGGCTTCTTCCCCTGCTTTGAAAAAAGCAAACAAAAATCCTCACAGTAGTGCAGCTTCCTGGATGGCTGCCATTTTTTCTTTTTTCATTTGTGTGTTTTGTTGCTTTTTTGAGCCGCGCAAACGAGAGGAAGAAGGAAGAAGAGAGGAAGAAGTTGAATGCAATCAGATTTCAATCGGATCTCATTTTAAACATCAAGACACATTTTATTACCTGATGTATGTTATTAGGATATATCATATCTAGATACATCTGGATACGAGACACTTTCAAATGAAAATTCGGTGTTTGAGATCCAGGTTTTTGATTGCACTTCTACATGTATTTCAATCTATATTCATTCTTTCTTTTTTTAAGTGAATTAGTCAGTTCTTTGTTTTTTACAATACAAATTTTTATACAGCGGTTTCCTTCTAGAACCCTTTTAGCCTCATCATTCCTTGCAAGTTGGAGACATTACTGAGGCTAAATGTAGTTTCAAGTGATGCAGACAGTCAGAGAGCACCAAGCTTTGCCAACAGCTTTCTATATCTTATCTCACATGCACATGGATGTCTCCTCTTGAAAAAACTGCCTTTTAGACTGTGCTAACGTGTGAAATCTATGCTCCCCATAGGATGGCTCTCTAATTAATTTCCTCCAGTTAATTTTACCACCAACAGGCAGCAAGTTCACATGTGCTTAGCACGTCTGTGACTGTGTGTGTCTCTGTCTGCAGTCAGATACATGCAACGCTTTATTTTGAGCACGTCTATGTCTGTGTGCTATTTCACTTTATCAAACATAGAGCATATGATATACAGCATGTCAACATTTGGCCATTATTCAAAAAAAATATCAAATTCTTTGGTTTAATTGCACAGTTGTTATAATTTTGGATAACATATGCTGGTCTGGTAAAGGTAATTTTTCATTGTGACATCAGTACTCAGTTTGTCATGTGTGGGCCTGTAATAAATCTTTTAGAAAAATAAATTAAGGAACCTCAAGTAACAGAAATGTCACAGTTGGCTTAACCAGAAAATTAATGATTGACAAGTCAAAGTACTTCATCGCATTAATTATATATCTAAAACATATAGTCTACAGTCATGTTTGCAGCTTGTTTAGGCTGTGTAGAAACAGCAGTGCTTTGAGCTAAATGCTAATATCAGAATGCTAACATACTCACAATGACAATGCTAATGTACTGAGGTTTAGCAAGTGTAATATTTACCATGTTCACCAGCTTAGATTAATGTGTTAGCATGTTAATACTTGCTAATTATCACAAAACACAAAATAAAGCTGAGGCTGATGGGAATATCATTAGTTTTGCAGGTACGTGTAACTAAACCTATGCAGTTAACTAATATTTCCAAAAATGTCAATGTTTACTTTAAAACTACATTTGGTCAAGACAAGGCTTGAAGATCAGGTATTAAAGTAGAACCCACTTTACATGTGTGTGCCGCTCTATTAACACTACATTAGGTGTCTGCATAGGGGAATATGTTCATACATTTGTTGGTGCATACAGTGTGCATGGTCAGTGTTTCATACCTAATCAGTGGATATTATGCTTTAGTATTGCATATTTCCAAATTCAAATTACCACAAATCAATTGCCAAACAGTAAGCATGCCACTAATGAGGATGTTGGGGGTCTGGGGCCCTGGAGCAGTTGCCCACCTTACCCGGTTGGTAATCCAGCATTGGGTCTACAAACACAACAGTTGTCAAACACACTTAATGAAATAACCACAATGAATAATGTTTGATAATAGCAGAGCAAGACAAAGTTGAGTTATTGTGCTTTGTCTGTACACACACAGAAAGTAGTGTCAATATCCTAAACGCTTTTTGTATTATTACTATTTTAACACATGTTGTTTCAAATTATTTAATATAATTGTTAAAAAAAAAACTGACTAACACATCACGTGTTGTACTTCTACCAACACATCGTGTTAAATTATTGTCCAATCACATTGCAGACTGCAGTGCTGCTGTTATCATTCAAATTTTGACTGTCAGTGTTGTCACTTTTCATTGTGACAGCAGCAGAGTGCTGGGATGAGGAAGCAAAATGACAATAGGTAAGATAGTGTTCATAAACATTTAGTGCTAGTGCTATTGAAAATGCATGGCCAAGTTTGTTATATTTTGGCAGGAGTTCTTGCAAATGTATTCTTTGAAAAAACTGCAACTCAGTAAGTGTTAATTAATTCTACCTGTCATGACGCCATCAAAAGTGAATATCACATTACTGCATCCTCAGTATTGGTGTTACGATGCCAGTTTTGTTGTTTGTGTTGGCTTTGAAAAATTAAATGATGTTGCTTTATTCTTAGAGTTATGTTTGCTAGCTTGTTTGGTGGATGCTGGATGCTGTCACTAGTCATTGGAAAAGTGAGTGCTGGCAGTGTAGATGCTCATTTGAATTGATGACATTTCTTTAGCAGACAGCTCACAGTGATGTTAGTATTTCCTATTCCCTTTTTCAAAGTCAGTAATAACACAGTATTACAGCTACTCACCATGATATGCTTCAGAGAGTGGGTTAACATTAACAATGTTTGCTAACTTAAGCATAGTTTCTTAATGCATTTGGCAAATGTTACTGTTAGACAGGTGCAGAAAGTCAGTGGCTAATGTCACTTTGATGCCTAGCTAGTTCAGTAATGTCAAAGAATGCAGGCTAAAAGTTATTCACAATGTTGATATGACAAACACAGCAGTTAGGGGTTAAGTTAAGTTAAGTGCTTTCCAATCTCTCTCTGCTATAACTGTATTTAACTTACCTGGGCTGTAAATATTAGCAAGGTAGTTAGCTAGATTTCCCTGGCAATGATGAGTCACATTGGAACATGTCACAACGTTGAACAAAATTTCAGGGCACATGCAGTGAGTATGTGTGTGTCGTTTGGAGGGAAAAAATATGAGGGAAAAGAAATATAAGCTGATTAAATGATTAAAGTAGTTTCTGAGTAAACACTAAAATGAGATAGAAAATTAAGAGAGTGAGTGGACATCACATTTAAAAAAATAACACAATTTTGGATTCAAAGCCCAAATGCATTTGTCCATATTGTATAGATAACAACTGACCAGCACTCTTTCTGCTCTTTCATAGCTTTTGAAATTGAAGATGTGGGAGATCAAAGACACTTGTAATGATGTTCCTAGATGGCAGGGATTTGGAAGAAGATGCAACTGCTAAACAACATTGCAGAAATTCTTAATGTTCATTTACTTGTTGTAAAGAACATGATCTTGAGGATGTAATGATATAGACTTAAAGAAGGGAGAAAATTTAAGGTGCTTCAGTAGTTGTTGAGCAAGAGTGTACTCCTGTCCCCTGCTAATCCTGACCTAACTAATCCTAACTGCATTTTTATTTTTTCGGAATCATAATAGCTAATGGAGAAAAAGAATGACCAGCAGAACAGACAATAGAGATGCTTCATTGCCTGAGATGTGAGGGGTACATGAGCAGTGTTGTCTGTTCCTATGGGGCTAGTTGATGTTTGCTCTCTAAAATGCAGCCAAGCAGAAGACCATTATTGGGTCAGTGCCTATTTCCCCATCCAATTAATTCCCCACAGTAACAGTGGGGCCTCAAAGGGCTACATTGCCCTGCATACTGTAAAATTGGCAACTACTGTACTGGGAGGACTGGAGATAGATATAACAGATAGGAACTCAACTGGGTGCTAGCATACTGGCCATGCATATATATGCTAGTTCCCACATGTGTACTACTGTATGAAAGCATAAAGACATAATGTAGCAATTGATGTTTTGTTTCTGGCTTTCTGAGTGGAACACCACTGTCAAAAATACTAATCCATGGTTTTGGTATCAGATGTAATCTAAGTGCTATTTTTACAAAGAAAACAACAACAAAATAAAACAAAACATTTGTCTTGAAATAAACATGCATGCTCAGACATTTTTGCCATGCATAGCAAGTTTGCATAAGTGTTGCACACAACTCACAACAACAGCATGCCAAACTATGCAACCTGAACCAGAGACAATAAGCTGCAAAAACACGGCCGTAAAATGCTGCTGGCTCTGCTAAACTTTGTTGAAATGGACAAACTTGGCTCATGATCTAACGCAAGCAAGTTGTTACCTTCGCGATCACAGCCAAACATCAAGCAGATACCAAAACACAAGACATATCATAGCAAGCCAGCCAATATTACTTACTAGTCATAAAAAGAAGCCCACCTGGGCATCTGTCTTGCAGGTTTGATGCCAATTTTGTGAAGCTCTTGCCAACAACTAAAAACAGGTCCAACATTTACTCCTGTCCCGGTCTCTTACTCAATCAGTCACTCTTTTTTTCTTCTCCGTCAACGTTCTCTTCTGTATCTTAGCCTCTGTCATGATGCCCATAAAGGCTATACTGAGTTCATTGGTTCTATTGCAATGTAAACGTTGTTCTGAGTAGCAGCAGTCTCTTCTACAGTTACAGGTTACCTCAGGAAACTCACTAAAAGTTTAGGCAGAGCAGCAGGAGAACTTCTGATTCAAACCAGAGAGCATTTTTTTTTCCATAAAATGTGACCCAGTTTCACCAAAATCAGTGATAGTTGTTGGTGTGTAAGATGGAGTGTCGTAAGTGCTATGCAGGGTTCCCTGCCCGCTTACCCAAGATAACTAGTGCAGTAACTGGGGCATAGTGACTGACACAGAAACACCACTTACCCTCTAACAAGTCAGAGTACTATCAAAATGATGTTTAAGCTGCTAATTGAATGCAGAATAGTTACATAATTTTGCTTTAAATCAGCATTTCTAAACGGGGCGGTATCACCTCCAAGGGGGCATTCAGAGAATGTTGGGGGCCGCTGGCAGCAATATCTTTGAAAGGGGGATGTTGAGGTGGTCTTGGGGGGGCCTTTGAGCAAGTTTACACCAAAGATTTGTGGCGAGTCATGAGTCAATGTGTTCTGCAAGATTGTAAAAACTGCCAGTTTAAACTAATGCGACTAGATGAAACTGAGTATAAGTTTTACCGACTCTTTAATTCAGTGTATCTGTCAGTTTTCTTCAGGGAATCTCTTCCCCATGGAAGTAGTCCAGTAGTGAATCTTTGGATTAACTGAAAATCTATCTGACTGACTCCGGCAGTAGTTCATAAACAAGGTAATGTATTAAACTTTTGTTCACATTACATTTAGTCACGTTTGCGGACTTCCTGGTTACCCTGGAAGTTAGCAACATGCAACTAAATGAAATGCAGATTACAGATTTTTTCTGGGTTTGATTATTGTTGGAAGCACTTTGAATAATGTAAGTACGCAGCTCAACAAAATATATGACAAAGATGTTGTCTTTTGTAGACATTTCAATGTGGATATGTACATTTTCATACATTTAACTACTGTAATGGGCTGATTACACCCCAATGTTACGTTTTCATACAGGTGAGGTCAGGTCCAGTGCTGTTTCTTACTGCTGCATTGGGTTTGGCTATCCTTGCAAGTGTTATGTAAATATTGCTCACACTGTACAAACTGAAATTGCTTTACCACCTGCAAGTCTGCAAACAAACATATTCCTCTGTTTATGTCTTGAAAGAATGCACAGAGAGGCAAAAAAAAAATTTAATAGGCATCATGCAAGAACAATTCGTACAAACAGATTTGTTCTCAAGTGGCACGTGTGCATGGAAAGCCATTCACGTACAAAACATAAGATAGCTTGTTCCTTAAACAAAGACTGGGACATGATTGAAAAAGCCTCTTATCAGGATAAATCTCAGGCTTGAAGACAAACTTTTCTTTCTTCCACTCTTCAGGGTGCAATTTCTTTGAATTTTTGCTCATATACAAATTATTTAAAGATGTATAAAATGTACACATAACGTTGGAATAGTTTTTCTTTTGTTTTTGTTTTATTTGTTTTATCAATTTCATTTCTTATATAATTTTGTTTATTATATTGCTAATTGACAGCACAAGAATTTATCCCGTCACTCCTATCATGCATGCTGGCTTTTGCTAACTGTAGGGCTGCTAATGAAATGAAACAATGTGTCTCTTTGTTCTTCATGGCAAATTCTAGGTATATTCCATCCAGGAGAGTTCAGGGATAGAAGCCCTAAAGCAGATAAATCAAACCTAGGAGCGGCATTTTAAATTTGGCCTGTAAAACCCTGGGAAAAGAGAGATCTAAAATGGGACAACTACCATGAAAAACCAAATGCTTTGTATTTTGTAGTAAATAAAAGGAAGCTATGCTGCAGTGACAGTACCAGTGGCCTAGCCAGAAACACTTCATCATCATGGAAAGAGGTAGTGTAAAAAACTGCAGTTTTCATACTTATAGCAGATGGAAAGATTCAGAGATTTAAAGTTTTTTTTTTGGTGTGTGTTTGTAAAGTAAGTCTTTAAAATAAGTCTACACATGAATGGCTATTTTAAAGATGGGCATTGCAAACTAGTTCAGGCGATAAATGGTGTGGTATGTGGCATTGGTTCATGCTATATACTTGTTTCACAATACTTCCCCTTGTTACAGTTAATACAAACAAACCAAGTGCATACGAGACAAGGAAAATATTAGACTCTTGCTAAGAGGTACAGCATTCAGTGCAAACAGATAAGCAGAAAAAAAGAAATACAGATAGACCAGAAGACATAAGCAGCATGAGGCAGATGGGTAGACAGCCTGAGTTTGGATGTGCAAGAGCTTTACTAATTGAGATGAGCTGTGTGTATTAACAGTCTGACACCCACCTACTGGGGATCAGTCTGTCCATCTGGTTGACTACATAATTTACATTATGTCACTCATTTTGCCTGTTTTACTTAATTTTTAATGGTAAATCACTTTCCATCTTGTTGTCTGGGGTCAGTAAAAAGCTGTCTTATGTACTCTGTTTTCCATTTAGTACATATTTTAGTGTGTATAGTATACACATATATACATTTACGATACAAGAGAAAAAAAATAATATAAATATAGATTATGAAGCAGCCACATAATATAATGGTTTATTATGTTTTTGTTATTTCTGTTATTTTTGTGTGTTAATAATTTGGCAAGATGTACAGTGGCAGATTGAACAAGTTCTGTGGTGTTGGTTGCTGTTTGACTGCTTGGTTGTTTCCTGCAGCGAACAAGATGATACATAATGGAGACACAGTAAACTACCTAATAAAATGACAAAAATAATTAACAAATGACAGGTTAATAATTAGTTGAACTAAACAAGTAAAAGTTAAAGGCTTTAAAATAAGGATTAATTAATTGGTTAGTTATTAATGTTGGTTAGAAGGTTTACCAATATGTAGCTACAGGTCTAAAATGCAATATGTAACTCATCTCTTAAAGAGCTCCTTATTGCATGTACATCCCCTTTTTTATGAGGCATTTCGGTGGTGTAGAGCGCTCTATGGTACTTAATGAGATAACATTTGGTGTCCAAACACACGTGATCACTGCTTTTATTCTGACTCAATGCAATATGTTAATGTCACGTAATTGGAAAGATGTCATGTTACCATTTTCCCAAAGGTCATCCCCTTGGATGACCCACAGCTGATAGTTATCGTCAATCGGGTATCTTCTTTTAGTAGAAACTGTATTTTATCCTAGTGAATTTGGGTGTTCTCCATCAAGGTTTCCTCCTATTAAAGAACCTTGAGTCTGTCTCAGGTACAAAATGTTGATTAAGCTTTTTGTAATTTAATCATCTTTCTCTTTTCATGGTTTCTTAGATGAACTTTAACAAGCTTCGACAATTAGTGCAGTAAAAATGTATATAAATAAAGAATGATATATAATGAACAGTTCCCACATAATTTCATAATCAGGCCCATAGCTACCATTGAGGATTCCTGGTAGTTAAGAATCTATCACAAGGACAACAGGATCCATCTTAAGATCCTCTATGGGTCCCTGCCATTTTAGGCATGACTATAAATTCAGGCAGATAGTCACGCATAATATGAGTCCAGAATTGGTCTATCAAGACCTGGCTTTGGCACCATCCATGCTTTCCAATTGACTCTGTGGCATAAGCTACCTGCGTTGAGGAGGCATCAAGCCACCTCTTTAGAAGCATGTTTGGAGTAATGGGATCTATATTAGCCACATCTAGAGAAGTACATTCCAGTGGTTTGGCATTGACGATGCTCTTCATTTTAATGAACGCAGTATTTAGGACATCCTTTGAAACCTGTCTATTGAGGAAAATACACACTCAGCCTAGATGCAAGAGGTGCTTATCTGAATCTTTAACTGATATGGATCAAGCACTATTGCGTGGACATCATCCTATGTGCTTCTTAAAGATTTCTGAGCCTTTCAGTGACTCTTATGAACCCACTTTGTTAGCACAGCTCAGTGGCAAGAGCCCTAGGTTTACTGGGGAAATAGGCTTTCCTGCTTGCAGAGCAATTAGTTCATCCTTAAAGATATCAGCCTGACATTATATCACTAGTGTGATTTCAGCATCTTTCTGTGGTGGTGCAAAAGAAATGTTTTAGGTTACTATGTTGTTAAGATGTTAGAAGGTGTACTCCACTAGATGCTTCCAGGAGGTATGCTGTGCTGGGTCAGGTAAGTAATTTGTGTGCTCGACAGGGGTTAGGGAGCAGAGGGTTAGACCTCTTTGTTAAGTGGGGTCCTGGTGGGCTAAGACGTTAGGCCACTGATGCCAAGTTTCAGGGGCTTTGTTCAGGAATAAGGGCCCATTACTCCACTAGTTGGGCCTGGAGAGGTCAGAGAGGGCTATACCCTTTGTGATGTCATCAGTAGGATTGTTGATAGTATCGTACCTACAGGCCTTGGGGATGGTTAGCTCTTGAATCTCTGAAACAGAGGTTTATTAGACTTTCTTGTTAAGCACAGCTTTTGCCTATCAGTGGGTAGCAGCATGCAATATGGAAATGGTTTGTAATAGGGGTATTTCAGCCATCCGTGCCTCCCATGCTTAAAGGAGATCTGCTTGCAGGTCAGGATCATCCCAATCTCTCTTCTTAGTCCAGTGCTGTTTGACAAGGATTTTTGCTCTGGATGTGTACAGTGTGATGAATCCCACCACCTGCAACTGGCATGCGTCAGGCTCCTCCTCCCTCCGCACAGAGGAGTCTGTCCTCAGGAAGTGGTTGGACTTAGTGAAACACTCCATTTATATCACTACTGGCTGCAGCTAGGTGCTGGCAGAAACAATGCCCTTATCAAGCCCTTATGAAGTTTTTTTGCACCTCTGCATCACATATTTTGTTGCCTAAGTATATTTTAATTTGTAACTGTTGTATATGTGTAAACCGATAAACTAAATCCATGCTCTAAATCCTCACCGGTATGTGTGTGTGTGCGTATGTGTGTATGTGTGTGTGTGTGTGCGTGTGTGTGTGTGTGTGTGTGTGTGTGTGTGTGTGTGTGTTGCTGCTCTCTGTAAATCTATTTGATAGACAGGCCCTGAAAGTGACAATATAGCTACAAGTGGAAAGGAAATGGACAAACTGAAGGAAATCATTTGCTTGGCAACTTTATTTACCTTTGTTTAGCACCCAGCAGCTAGCTTGCTCACACCATGCAAAGACCATTACAAAGCTGTTACATTAGTGGCCTGCTGAGAAGTGAGCTCAAGGCTAATACAGATCAGATTCCTGCTCTAAGAAGTGCAGTGGTTACATTTTTGGTTTAGAACCGGTTCTTGTGGTGATATTCACGCTAGAAGTCTAGCTAGTTGGAAGCTGAAAACGCTAGCAAAGCGGACCAAATACTCAGTGAGCAGTACCTCCTCTAGCCCATGATACCTGAAAATAAGCATTATATGCCCTCTGTAATGTAGGAATTACCAAAATTCATGCCATGATAGACAGATGCTTGACTTCTCAGTTTTGTAACTCAAATTGCCTTGTTGTTCAATTGTTTCTCCTGCTGATAGTGTTGAACACACTTTAAAGAGAGGCACTGCTCTGTGATGGAATGAAAGGGTTATTTATCTCACAGTAGACTCATTGAATTACAGCTCCATTCCGGTCCGGTCTGTCCTGTACTACAGTTTTACCAGTGGAATTTTCTGCTACATTAAATATCATTTTCTTTTCACTAAAAGGAGAATGCATTTCATTGTATTCTCATCTTATATGAGTTTGCTTGAACACCAGTGTCTTTGAGCAAAACTGACATTTTGAGACTTCATTTAAGTCTGTTGTTTCCGAGATGTGTACTGTAATAACTACATAAGAGGCTTCCTCTTGATACTTCAAAAGCCTTTGTTTACCATAGAGGAAGACAGACTCCCCAGTCCAAAGCAAATAAGTTTCTGCTGTGAAGATAAAGAACCTGGTAGGTAGGGCATTGGCCATTGCTTATTAATATTACAACTCCTTGCTCTGATCTCACTTTGAAAACAGAAATGAAAAGGCAAGATAGAGAATAAGATAGGAATAAAATAAGAGAAAATAACCGTGTGAGAACTTTTCCATTTCTGGCTTTGTTTGATTCATAAGCAGTCAGGGACAGAAAAACAAACAGCGGGACAGAAGGGACTTACCTCACCTCACCTCATTGTTAACGGAGTGCCATGGTTCAACTTCCAAGATACTCACACCTCT